>CM029390.1:22500-117500 GCA_017165825.1 Hepsetus odoe | reverse complement strand
AGGGCAGAGAGACCCCGATGATCTTCTCAGCTGTTCTCACTACCCGTTGTAGGGACTTGCGGTCTAAGACGTTGCAGTTCCCGTACCAGGCAGTAATGCAGCCGCTCAGGATGCTCTCAATGGTTCCTCTGTAGAAGATGGTGAGGATGGAAGGTGGGAGATGGGCTTTCCTCAGTCTGCGCAGGAAGTAGAGGCACTGCTGGGCTTTCTTTGTGATGGAGCAGGTGTTGAGGGACCACGTGAGGTTGTCAGTGATGTGAACACCAAGAAACTTGGTGCTCTGGACCATCTCCACAGGTGAGGTGTTGATGATAAGTGGAGTGTGGTCCCGACGTGGTCTCCTGAAGTCAACAACCATCTCTTTAGTCTTGTCGACGTTCAGAGACAGGTTGTTGGTTCTGCACCAGTCGGTCAGCTCTTGTATCTCCTCTCTGTAAGTCGCCTCGTCTCCACCGCTGATCAGACCCACCACGGTTGTATCATCAGTGAATTTGATGATGTGGTTCGAGCTGTGCTTGGCTGCACAGTCGTGGGTCATCAGTGTGAACAGCAGTGGGCTGTTCTTCGGGCGGCCTCGTCCCCTGACTTGAAGGCCTTGTCCCAGGTTCTCAGGAGTCTGCGCAGCTCCGCAGTCATCCATGGCTTCTGGTTGGGTCGTGATATGATGAACTTGGAGACAGTAACATCCTCAATGCACTTGCTGATGTAGCCAGTCACTGTGTACTCCTGCAGGTTGATGGAGTCACCGTAGGTTGCAGCCTCCCTAAACATGTCCCAGTCGGTGTGTTCGAAGCAGTCCTGAAGAGCAGAGATGGCACCTGTGGGCCAGGTCTTTACTTGCTTCAGGGTGGGTCTCACGCGCCTGACGATGGGTCTGTACGCTGGATCAGCAGCACAGAGATGTGGTCTGAGTGTCCGAGGTGGGGGCGGGGCTACGCTCTGTACGCGCCGGTCATGTTTGTGTAAACACAGTCCAGCGTGTTTTCCCCCCTCGTTGCAAAGTTCACATGTTGATGGAATTTAGGGAGAACTGACTTGAGATTTGCATGGTTGAAATCTCCAGCGACAATAAACAGTCAGTCTGGGTGGTAGTTCTGGAGCCCGCTGATAACTCCATAAAGTTAAGCCAGCGCACTGTTAGCATTTGCGCTGTTAGCGGTAGCGCTGGGTGGAATTAGCTGAGCCCGGACCCCAGCACGCTTGCCGGGTTTCTGTCTCCTCTCGCACCGCTTCCTATGTCCTCTCAGTCGGCCAGGTACAGCAGGCGATCTCGGGGACTGAAGGCCTGGTCTTCTCAGCACACCGAGCTCCTGTAGCGTTGTTCAGAGAGTCTCTGGAAGACTGAATCCTGGCTGATTCCTGAGCTCCAGCAGTGTTTGGCGGTTAAATTTAAGAGCATTCACAGATGTGACGCTCATGTGCAAGTCTTATGGTGAAAAGTAGTCGGATGAAAGACTTTTTTACAGACTTTAGCACCAAAGTTTGGACCCCAGAGCGGCCGCTGCGTGTTACCGCGCCGCCATCTTGGATTTCTTGGACACTTGCACACACATACTCACACACATACTCACACACATACTCACACACACACACACACACACACACACACACACACACACATGCTTGCACACACACACACACACACACACACACACACACACACACACACATGCTTGCACTCACACACACACACATACACATACTCACATACACACACATACGCACACACACACACACATACACACATACATACTTGCACACACACTCACACACATACTCACACACATACACACACACACACACATACATACTTGCACACACACACATACATACTTGCACACACACACACATACATACTCACACACATATACACACACAGACACACATACACATACACACACACACACACACATACACATACTCACACTCATATACACACACAGACACACATACACATACTCACACACACACACACACACTCACACACACACATACATACTTGCACACACACACACACACACACACACACACACACATACACACTCACACACACACACATACTCACACACATATACACACACAGACACACACACACACATACACACACACAAACACCTACTCACACACACACACACCTACACACACACACACACACACACACACACACACACACACACACACACACACACACACACACACACAAACACACAAACACACACATATACACACTCACACACTTACACACATGTTCAACCTCTCACACACTGTCCTCTCCGTGCACCCGAGTCTCCTTTGTTTACAGGGCCCATGTTCTGGGTCTCTCCGTCCCTTGTGGCTCGTAGCGGGATGTTAACAGTGTGCCTGTGTGTTTGTCATGTTTTTAAAACAACAAAAAGCTTCTATTCTCAGGAGCGGCCGAAAGAACAAAAAGAGGGGGATGAAGAAGGAGGAGGACAGGTGGATGAAGGCATGGTAAAGGAGGATGAGAGCGCTCCAGCAGAGGAGGCGGGGCCGAGTGTCTACAACCTGGACTTCTGGCCCAAACTCATCACCCTCATAGTGTCCATCATTGAGGAAGACAAACGTACATACACACCTGAAATAAACCAGTGAGTTTACACACACACATATCATAGTGTCCATTATTGAAGACAAACACACATACACACCTGTAAAAAATAAAAAATCCAGATTAATTATCATTTTTCACTGTGTGTGTGTGTGTGTGTGTGTGTTATGTTCAGATTTCCACAGGAGTTGAATGTGGGGAAGGTCAGTGCTGAGGTCATGTGGACACTTTTCTCTCAGGATATGAAATACGCACTGGAAGGTGTGTGTGTGTTTGTATGTGTGTGTGTGTGTGTGACTGCTGTTCTACACTGTTCCTTTAGGTTCATCCTTCTTTAGTAAAAATCTTTTACTTTTTCCTCCATCATTTTTCCCCTATATAACCCTAAATATATATATATATATATATATATATATACAGTCCTGTGCATAAGTTTTTGGACCTCTGTGGACGTCCATGTTGCTAAAAGAGCTTTAATTTCGTCCGCGCTCCACGTTAGCGGACTTTGGCTCGCCGCCGTTTTCTCTTCTAAAGCTCCCTATAACTCCGCACCCACCACTTTCCCACCTTCCCCATCCGCAAGCTTTACTTTTATGCTGGTAAGCTTTGTGTGTGTGTGTGTGTGTGTGTGTGTATGTGTGTGTGTTCATGTGTTTCAGTTTTGATATTTCCTCTCGCTGTTTAATTAAAGTTTTTTTAGTTTGTATTTAGAAGTTATTGATTAGTACAGTGGAAACTCTGTTCACGACCATACATCATTCCAAAACTCTGGTTGTGACCTGAAGACTGTAAGATTGTGAGACTGTAAGAGTGTAGGATTGTGAGATTGTAAGCCTATAAAATTGTGAGATTATAAATCTGTAAAACTGTAAAATTGTGAGATTGTGAGATTGTAACACTAAGACTATGAGACTGTAAGACTGTAAAATTATGAGATTGTGAGACTGTAAAATTGTGAGATTATAAAACTGTAAAACGGTAAAATTGAGATTATAAAACTGTAAAATTGTGAGATTATAAGACTGTAAAACTGTAAGATTATGAGATTGTAAGACTAAAACTGTAAGATTGTAAGACTATAAGACTGTGAGATTGTAAGACTAAGACTGTGAGATTATAAAACTGTAAAACTAAGATTATGAGATTGTAAGACTATAATTGTGAGACTGTAAGACTAAGACTGTGAGATTGTGAGACTGTAAAATTGTGAGATTATAAGACTGTAAGACTGTAAAATTATGAGATTGTAAAACTGTAAAATTGTGAGATTATAAGACTGTAAAACTGTAAGATTATGAGATTGTAAGACTTTAAGATTGTGAGATTGTAGTATTACGGGGGGGTGCACCAATGGGATAGCCTACGTTCCACTTGAGCACTGCTAGCAAAGACATGCTAGTTTGCTCACCCAGCCAAGCCTCAGGCAGAGCAACATACCTTAAGCATAAAGATAAGGCAGTTGATTTTTTTAAAGAAAAACCTCACAAACTGCTGTGCACAACAACGCATCATTACTAAAGCTGGATCATTACTAAAGCATCATTACTAAAGCATCATTACTAAAGCTGGATCATTACTAAAGCTGGATCTTTACTAAAGCTGGATCATTACTAAAGCATCATTACTAAAGCAGGATCATTACTAAAGCATCATTACTAAAGCATCATTACTAAAGCATCATTACTAAAGCTGGATCATTACTAAAGCATCATTACTAAAGCTGGATCATTACTAAAGCAGGATCATTACTAAAGCATCATTACTAAAGCTGGATCATTACTAAAGCTGGGTCATTACTAAAGCTGGATCATTACTAAAGCTGGATCATTACTAAAGCTGGGTCATTACTAAAGCTGGGTCATTACTAAAGCTGGGTCATTACTAAAGCTGGGTCATTACTAAAGCTGGGTCATTACTAAAGCTGGATCATTACTAAAGCTGGATCATTACTAAAGCTGGATCATTACTAAAGCTGGATCATTACTAAAGCTGGATCATTACTAAAGCTGGATCATTACTAAAGCTGGATCTTTACTAAAGCTGGATCATTACTAAAGCTGGATCATTACTAAAGCTGGATCTTTACTAAAGCTGGATCATTACTAAAGCTGGATCATTACTAAAGCTGGATCTTTACTAAAGCTGGATCTTTACTAAATCATCATGACTAAAGCTGGATCTTTACTACAGCTGGATCATTACTAAAGCATCATTGCTAAAGCTGGATCTTTACTAAAGCTGGATCATTACTAAAGCTGGATCTTTACTAAAGCTGGATCTTTACTAAAGCATCATTACTAAAGCGGGGTCATTACTAAAGCTGGGTCATTACTAAAGCTGGATCATTACTAAAGCGGGGTCATTACTAAAGCGGGGTCATTACTAAAGCTGGGTCATTACTAAAGCTGGATCATTACTAAAGCTGGGTCATTACTAAAGCTGGGTCTTTACTAAAGCTGGATCATTACTAAAGCTGGATCATTACTAAAGCTGGATCTTTACTAAAGCATAATTACTGATGCTGGATCATTAGTAAAGCATCATTACTAAAGCATCATTACTAAAGCTGGATCATTACTAAAGCTGGATCATTACTAAAGCTGGATCTTTACTAAAGCATCATTTCTGAAGCTGGATCTTTACTAAAGCATCATTACTAAAGCTGGATCATTACTAAAGCATCATTACTAAAGCTGGATCATTACTAAAGCTGGATCATTACTAAAGCTGGATCTTTACTAAAGCATCATTTCTGAAGCTGGATCTTTACTAAAGCATCATTACTAAAGCTGGATCATTACTAAAGCATCATTACTAAAGCTGGATCATTACTAAAGCTGGATCATTACTAAAGCTGGATCTTTACTAAAGCATCATTTCTGAAGCTGGATCTTTACTAAAGCATCATTACTAAAGCTGGATCATTACTAAAGCATCATTACTAAAGCTGGATCATTACTAAAGCTGGATCTTTACTAAAGCTGGATCTTTACTAAAGCATCATTTCTGAAGCTGGATCTTTACTAAAGCATCATTACTAAAGCTGGATCATTACTAAAGCATCATTACTAAAGCTGGATCATTACTAAAGCTGGATCTTTACTAAAGCTGGATCTTTACTAAAGCATCATTTCTGAAGCTGGATCTTTACTAAAGCATCATTACTAAAGCTGGATCATTACTAAAGCTGGATCTTTACTTAAGCTGGATCATTACTGAAGCATCATTACTAAAGCTGGATCATTACTAAAGCAGGATCATTACTAAAGCTGGATCATTACTAAAGCAGGATCATTACTAAAGCTGGATAATTACTAAATCATCATTACTAAAGCTGGATCATTACTAAAGCATCATTACTAAAGCTGGATCTTTACTAAAGCTGGATCATTACTAAAGCTGAAGCTGATCTTTACTAAAGCATCATTATTAGCACCATATAAAGTTGCCTATCGAGTTGCTCAGTGTAAAAAAAACTGCACACAATAGCTGAGGAATGAATTCTTCCCTCTGCTATCGATATGGTTGCAACTACAATTGAACCAACAGCCAGCAAGTTAAAGGCAACTCTGTTATCAAACAATATGACTGCAAGGCGCATTCATGACGTGTCAGAAGACACAGAGGAGCAGCTGACTGACAAGGTGCAGGACAGCCACCACTTCGCGCTGCAGGTGGATGAAGCGACAGTAACAGACTGTTTATTGATCACGTACATCAGATATATTGACGCTGAAGACTGATCTGAAATGGGGGGACTGTGTGGGGCTCAGACGGGGCTCAGGCTATGGCTGGGAAACGGGACGTGCTCGTGAAGCGCGTCTCTCCCAGTGTACAGTGGACACACTGTATGATCCATCAAGAAGCGCTGACGTCTAAACAGCTGAGACCCCAGCTGAATGACGTAATGACGGTCATCGCTGCAGTAAACTACATTAAAACACGCCCGTCAAGGCCCGGTGCCCTGTGCGAGGAAATGGGCTCCGACCAGCTGTTTTGATGCACAGTGAGGCTCGTTGGCTGTAACGTGGGAAAGATTTTACCTGAATATTTGAGCTCCGAGATGAGATCAGCACCTTCATGGAGGGAGAGGGTCACAAGCTTGCCAATAAGTTTAAAAATGACAAATTCCTCCTGAAAGTTGCAAAACTGTCACTGTGGCGGGGTGCGGGAAGGACGTCAGTGTTGAGCCAGAGATTCCTGACATACTTTTATTTAACATAAACATGAATCCAGACACGAAACTGGAACAAATCAGAACCAAACAAACCACCCGTAACCCATGGCTTTGCCTGCTGAATGAGCCGCGCTCTGTTCTGACTCACTGAGGCTTAAGTAGTCAGCCTCAATGTTGCACACCTGTGCCTCAGGAGCTCAGGTGTGCTCACTCAGAACAGAGCGCCCTCTACCGTGAACAAAACGTCAACAAAACCCTCCAAACCCTGACAATTCCCAAGTGACATGTTTCAGAATCTCAATGAAGTCTGCAGATGCAAGGCACCAGCATGCACCTTCCACATCTGCCAGATAAAATCACACCGTTCACAAGGAATCTGGAGAAAACTGGGAGCAGCGAGTTACTGTGGGAAATAGACTCATTTGAGAACCTGAAAACTTTCATTGAGCTCAACAAGCTTCAGAACACAGTTATCCAATGCGTGAAAGCTCACCTCTCCGCCCTACAAAAACATTTCCAGAAGTATTTCCCAACGCAGGATCCGAAAGCCTAAAAAGAGCCCTCTGTGCTACACCACAGGAGGATTTCAGCACTGCAGAGGAGGAGCAGTTGATTGAGGTCACCTCGGACTCATCAGTGAGGCTGCAGTTTGGATCATGCTGAAGAGTGAGACTTGAGATGATCCCTTTTGAAGTTTTTTTCTGACTGGGAACTGGTTAATTTTCCCAGCTTTTTTTGTGGAGACTTCAGTTGCTCTTTATTTCTCCCGCAGTGGAGAAGCTGCACCGTCTGTAGTTGCGTTAGTTTCGCTCAGTTAGAAAAGGGAGCGATATTTCAAATAAAGTCTGAATCTGAACCTGTGTGGTTTTCAGCTTTTATTTGGTGTGAATAATTCGTTTTTTATTTTACATTTTTTAATGCCTGTATTTTTTGCATCAATTTATTTTCTCATTTTTCTTTTGCAATTTGTTACTTATTTTTACTTTTACTGTTTGCTGATTTGCTAATTGAATTGATTTATATTCTTCAACTATTATTTGTTTAATTAATTTGTTAATTATTTTCAGTTCTTTGTTCTTATTAATGACTTATTTTCTTATGTAATTTTTTAATGTATTAAAAATCAGATTTTACATTTTTAACTATTATTTGTTTCATGAATTAACTGGATGATTAAACTAGACGTTTCAGACACATTTCTCTGTAGCTGCACAAACAGACAGATTTAACACACATGCTGCTCAGATTAATTGGTTGGTCTGGGGTTCAGAAAACCTTCTCTGGTCAAAAGTTTTCACCCAATAATTTTAATTATTTGTTTGTTTGTAGAACATGAGAAGCGCAGGCTTTGCCGAAGTGCGGATTATATGAACCTCCACTTCAAGGTGAAGTGGCTCTTCAATGAATACGTCAGAGACCTGTCCACCTTCTCCAACAGTGTCCCCGAATATCCAGCGTGAGACACACACTCACTGTCCTTTTCTCAACAACACTCTACTCCAAAATCTAGCTTAGCTGCTGCCAATACTTTCACACACACATCTCTCTCTCCCTCTCTCTCCCTCTCTCTCTCTCTGTCTCCTCTCTCTCTCTCTCTTTTTCCCTCTCTCTCTCTCTCTCTCTCTACTCTCTCTCTCTCTCTCTCTCTCTCTCTCTCTCTCTCTCTCTCTCTCTCTCTCTCCCTGTAGGTGGTTTCTACCGTTTGTTCTTCACTGGTTGGCTGAAAATGAGGAGGTTTCCATGGAGTTCATGCATGGAGCTCTGGAGCGAGACAAGAGAGAGGGGGTACACACACACACACACACACACTTATATCAATCCTTGGTCTGAGAAACATCATTTGACCTTTGACCCTCCCTGTCCTCCACAGTTCCAGCCGACATCAGAACATGCCCTGTTCTCCAGCTCAGTGGTGGACATCTTCACCCAGCTTAACCAGAGCTTCGACATCATCAAGAAACTGGACTGTCCCCACCCCAGTGTAGCATCCCAGTATAACCACCGCTTCGCTCAGGTACTCATACCCATAGACAGAGAGCGAGACAGACAGAGACACAGGGAGAGAGAGAGACAGACTGACTAAATATAGAGTGAAAGAGAGACGCTGTCTATGAACTCTTTACTGATGAGATCCTGCTGTTGAGTGTTTACTCTTTAAAATGTCTCTCATTTCTGTCTTTCCTTTGGACACTTAACCCCCCCTTGTGTGGAATGTTGTTATTAAATTATTATTAAATTATGTTCAAATTATTTGGCTTTAATAATAAAACAACACTTTAATTTACTTATGTAACCATGGTGATGCAAAATACATACAAAAATAAGCAAATCTGATATGAAGTTTCAGGAATGGTAGAATGGTTTCTTCTCCTCTTTCCTGGCAGCTCCATCCTCAATATCTTTCTCCTGATCTACTCCTCATCTCTCCTCTGGACATGTCACTTTGTCTCCAGACTGTCCAACCTGAGCTGTCCCTCATTCCTAATCCCATCCATCCTAGTCCCTCTTTACCCGAATCTCAGCACCTTTATCTCTGACATCTCCAGCTCCGTCCTCCGTCTGATGCTCATTATTCTTTCAATGTTTTCTTTTCTTTTTCTTTCAGACCATCAGTAAGGTGCTGCTGCAGTACTGCACCATCCTGTCCAAAAACTTCCCGTCCTACTGCCAGAAAGAGAAGACAGTCAGTAACTCTTATTAAACACTCATCTGTCTGTCTGTGAAATAATGATAAGTCCCATGTGAACATTTATATGTAACAATAATACATATTACATATATGTGTAATTTCAGTCTCTCTCTCTCTCTGTTTGTAGCCATGTGTGTTGATGAATAATGTGCAGCAGATGAGGGTGATGCTGGAAAAAATGTTTGAGTTCATGGGAGCCAAACAGGTCAGTGAAGTTTGTACACACACACACACACACACACTCCTAAACACACACACACACACACACACACACACACACACACACACACACACACACACACACACACACACTCTTCTCTTTTCTTTCTTCAACTCAGGGGATCCATTAAAGTGTAAAACCTTGAGCGATGGTTGTTGTGCTGGATTGATCGGTTTATACTCTCTTTTGTTTTTATCTCCATAGCGATTGTTGCTAGGTTGAAGATCCCCATTAGCCTCTTTTAATTTCTGTAGGTTCTGTAGTGAATCTCTTTGTTGGTGTAAAAATCCTGTTTCTGCTTAGTCTGTCTGATCATAATCACTAAATTCTTTAGACTAAATTCAACAGGATTAAATTCAACTGGAACAAACATTTTAGAGCTCCAGGCTATAAAGTTTCTAAAGATACAGGGTTCTAGATAAAGGGACTCTCCACTCCAGTGTTCAGCATCAGCAGTAAACAAATCACCTGATCATCTGGGATCATCAGCACCTGTTTCTTCACTGCTTCATGTCTGAAGTTAGACGCTTTGTTCTGCTTGAAGGTTCAGACGTAGATCACTGTGTGGATTAACCAACACAGAACTATCAAACTGCTCAGGTACAGAGACTGGACTGAACATGAGAGACAACAACACTGTCCTTCAGGAAGATCTGGAGAACTGCTCAGGTACAGAGACTGGACTGAAAATGAGAGACAACAACACTGTCCTTGGTCACTGGATACACTGCAGGAGCTTCTGCCATGAAGATTTAAGCTCCCTCCACTCAAACAGAGCTCCCACCATCAACCTCCAATTACAGTCACCAGTGGACTCTTTTACTTTTGCTGTAATTCATATTTTCTGGAAACTACCATTATACAGGGTTCTACTCTATCTTTCTTTTATTTCCGGTGTGGACCAGAGGGGGACGGGTTCCCCTTTTGGGTCTTGGTTCCTCCCAAGGGTTCTTCCTCCTGTTTGGGAAGTTCTGTCTCTGTCCCCCTCGGTTTACCCAACTGGGGCTCGGACCGGATTCTGGAAAGCTGCTTTGTGATGACAACAGTTGTAAAAAGTGCTTTATAAATAAGACTGACTCGACTTGACTTGGCTCCTTCAGGAGGAACTGGAAAACTGTTCATCAACATTAAACATTCAAGAAAATGTGGGAGAGAAAGATGGAGAAAAATAAGAATTTCACACAGTGCTGTAAATCAGAAAGCACCTCACTCAGCAGCCTAGCAACCGTTGCTAAGAAAGAGGGGCAGATGGGATTTCAGGGGGATGTTGTACTAAGAAGTGTGTGTGTGTGTGTGTGTGTGTGTGTGTGTGTGTGTGTGTGTGTGTGTGTGTATGTGTGTGTGTGTGTGTGTGTGTGTGTGCATGTCTATAGTTTACCACTGAGGAGGAACAGGTAGGTGGAGAGAATGACCCTCCTCTTCCCTGCCTGTGTGTTTGTGTGAGTGTGTGGAATCTACACCCACGTCTTCTCCTCCCCCCTTTACATCCTCATGACTGCTGGAACCTTCTGTGTGTCCTGCTGCGCGTCCCTCTGTGTGTCCCACTGCGTGTCCCACTGTGTGTCCCTCTGTGTGTCCCGCTGCGTGTCCCTCTGTGTGTCCTGCTGCGTGTCCCGCTGCGTGTCCTTCTGTGTGTCCTGCTGTGTGTCCCTCTGTGTGTCCCGCTGCGTGTCCCTCTGTGTGTCCTGCTGCGTGTCCCTCTGTGTGTCCCGCAGTGCGTGCCTCTGTTGCTCCCACTGTGTCCCTCTGTGTGTCCCGCAGTGTGTCCCTCTGTGTGTCCCGCAGTGCATGTCCCTCTGTGTGTCCCTCTTTGTCCCTCTGTGTGTCCTGCAGTGCGTGCCTCTTTTCTCCCACTGTGTCCCTCTGTGTGTCCCGCTGAGCTCAGCAAGTTTTAAATTTGACTTTCACTCTGTGACCCTTAAACCCCTCGAAAGGAGGATGAGGAGGAACCAGAGCATCTGGATGAAGAGGTTTGTGAAGTGTATGTGAGTGGGAGAGACTGAGAGAGAGAGAGACTGTGTGTTTTTGGTAAAGTGTTCTAATGATGTCACTTCATTCCACACACCTTTTTCTCCTCTTCTTCATCTTCATCCCCTCTTCAGGCAGTCTCTGATGACGAGTGCAATAAGGTGTGTTTCTGGACCTACTTACCTGTGTGTGTGTGTGTGTGTGTGTGTGTGTGTGTGTGTGTGTAATGACGGTGTTTTTTTTTTATATTTTTCATCAATGACTGATGATCAGTCGGATGACTCTGAAACCAAGGTGAGGGTTATGGTTAATTTCATCAACCTTAACTTTAAACTGTGGAACCTCTGGTCATGAACATTTCCAAAAAAGTTCGCCGAATGTCCTCCTCTGTTCATGACCAGTTTCTGATGATCCCCCCCCTTTTCTGTCCGTCACCCATTTCCTTCTGTTTGCTTATAAAAAGTGATGCAATAAAGTTTCCGTCATGGGAAAATCGAACGAGTGCCAGAATTTTGTGGAGAAGAAGCACCCTGACAAAGCGGTGGTGAACAGAGTGATAAACATGATGAACGACCAAGTCGTTTCACATTTCAGAAAAGTTCTAATATGCTGGAAAAGGCAAGTCACATTAGACCACTATTTGGTGAAGTGTGGTCCACCTGCTATACGACAAAACAGCACAAACCCCTGAATTAGAAGAAACCACGAGAGAGAACACCTGAAGGAGAACGTCCCTCTGTCGCGGAGCCGGACCCTCCCTCAAAACTGTAACTGTTTCAGTTTAGTTTTTGGAGAAATTAAAGATTTTTCAAACTTGTGCCTAAACCTATTTTTCCCCTGTGCTTAAAACAAAAAACATGGTCTAGCGTGAACCTGGTCTAGAGTGAACTTGGTCTAGTGTGAACTCGGTCTAGTGTGAACTCGGTCTAGTGGAACCTGGTCTAGTGTGAACCCTGTGAACTTGGTCTAGTGGAGCTTGGTCTAGCAAGAACTTGGTCTAGCGTGAACGCTGTGAACATGGTCTAGCGTGAACTTGGTCTAGTGGAACTTGGTGTAGAGTGAACTTGGTCTAATGGAACTTGGTCTAGAGTGAACTTGGTCTAATAGAACGTGGTCTAGAGTGAACTTGGTCTAGTGTGAACTTGGTCTAGTGTGAACTTGGTTTAGTGTGAACCCTGTGAACATGGTCTAGTGAGAACTTGGTCTAATGGAACTTGGTCTAATGGAACTTGGTCTGGTGTGAACTTGGTATAGTGGAACTTGGTCTAGTGTGAACTTGGTTTAGTGTGAACCCTGTGATCATGGTCTAGTGTGACCTTGGTCTAGTGGAACTCAGTCTAGTGGAACTTGGTCTAGTGGAACTTGGTGTAGAGTGAACTTGGTCTAGTGTGAACATGGTCTAGTGGAACTTGGTCTAGTGTGAACCCTGTGAACATGGTCTGACGTGAACTTGGTCTAGTGGAACTTGGTCTAGCGTGAACATGGTCTAGTTTGAACTCGGTCTAGTGTGAACTCGGTCTAGCGTGAACATGGTCTAGTGTGAACCCTGTGAACTTGGTCTAGTGGAGCTTGGTCTAGTGTGAACTTGGTCTAGTGGAACTCGTTCTAGTGGAACTTGGTCTAGCGTGAACGCTATGAACATGGTCTAGTGTGAACTTGGTCTAGCTTGAATTTGGTCTAGTGGAACTTGGTCTACTGTGAACTTGGTGTAGCGTGAACTTGGTCTAGCGTGAACTTGGTCTACCGTGAACGTGGTCTAGTGGATCTCGGTCTAGTGTGAACTCGGTCTAGTGTGAACTTGGTCTAGTGTGAACTTGGTCTAGTGGAACAAGGTCTAATGTGAACCTTGTGAACATGGTCTAGCGTGAACTTGGTCTAGTGTGAACTTGGTCTAGTGGAACATAGTTTAGTGTGAACTCTGTGAACCTGGTTTAGAGTGAACTTGGTCTAGTGTGAACTCGGTCTAGTGGAACCTGGTCTAGTGGAACCTGGTCTAGTGGAACTTGGTCTAGCATGAATTTGGTCTAGTGGAACATGGTCTAGCAAGAACTTGGTCTAGCGTGAACGCTGTGAACATGGTCTAGCGTGAACTTGGTCTAGTGGAACTTGGTGTAGAGTGAACTTGGTCTAATGGAACTTGGTCTAGAGTGAACTTGGTCTAATAGAACGTGGTCTAGTGTGAACTTGGTCTAATGGAACTTGGTCTAATGGAACTTGGTCTGGTGTGAACTTGGTATAGTGGAACTTGGTCTAGTGTGAACTTGGTTTAGTGTGAACCCTGTGATCATGGTCTAGTGTGACCTTGGTCTAGTGGAACTCAGTCTAGTGGAACTTGGTCTAGTGGAACTTGGTGTAGAGTGAACTTGGTCTAGTGTGAACATGGTCTAGTGGAACTTGGTCTAGTGTGAACCCTGTGAACATGGTCTAACGTGAACTTGGTCTAGTGGAACTTGGTCTAGCGTGAACATGGTCTAGTTTGAACTCGGTCTAGTGTGAACTCGGTCTAGCGTGAACTTGGTCTAGTGTGAACCCTGTGAACTTGGTCTAGTGGAGCTTGGTCTAGTGTGAACTTGGTCTAGTGGAACTCGTTCTAGTGGAACTTGGTCTAGCGTGAACGCTATGAACATGGTCTAGTGTGAACTTGGTCTAGCTTGAATTTGGTCTAGTGGAACTTGGTCTACTGTGAACTTGGTGTAGCGTGAACTTGGTCTAGTGGAACATGGTTTGGTGTGAACTTGGTCTAGCGTGAACTTGGTCTAGTGGAACTTGGTCTAGAGTGAACTTGGTCTAGAGTGAACTTGGTCTAGTGTGAACTTGGTTTAGTGTGAACCCTGTGAACATAGTCTAGCGAGAACTCGGTCAAATGGAACTTGGTCTAATGGAACTTGGTTTGGTGTGAACTTGGTCTAGTGGAACTTGGTCTAGTGTGAACTTGGTTAAGTGTGAACTTGGTCTAGTTTGAACTTGGTTTAGTGTGAACCCTGTGAACATAGTCTAGCGAGAACTTGGTCAAATGGAACTTGGTCTAGAGTGTACTTGGTCTATTGGAACTTGGTCTAGAGTGAACTTGGTCTAGAGTGAACTTGGTCTAGTTTAAACTTGGTTTAGTGTGAACCCTGTGAACATGGTCTAGCGAGAACTTGGTCAAATGGAACTTGGTCTAATGGAACTTGGTCTAGTGTGAACTCTGTGAACATGGTCTAGCGTGAACTTGTTCTAGTGGAACTTGGTTTAGCGTGAACATGGTCTAGTTTGAACTCAGTCTAGTGTGAACTTGGTCTAGTGTGAACCCTGTGAACATGGTCTAGCGTGAACTTGGTCTAGTGTGAACTTGGTCTAGAGTGAACTTGGTCTAGTGGAGCTTGGTCTAGTGTGAACTCGGTCTAGTGGAATCTGGTCTAGTGGAACTCGGTCTAGTGGAACTCGTTCTAGTGGAACTTGGTCTAGCGTGAACGCTGTGAATATGGTCTAGCGTGAACCTGGTCTAGAGTGAACTTGGTCTAGTGGAACTCGGTCTAGTGGAACTTGGTCTAGCGTGAACGCTGTGAATATGGTCTAGCGTGAACCTGGTCTAGAGTGAACTTGGTCTAGTGGAACTCGGTCTAGTGGAACTCGATCTAGTGGAACTTGGTCTAGCGTGAACTTGGTCTAGCGTGAATGCTATGAACATGGTCTAGTGTGAACATGGTCTAGCGTGAATTTGGTCTAGTGGAACTTGGTCTAGAGTGAACTTGGTCTAGTGTGAACTTGGTCTAGTGTGAACTTGGTTTAGTGTGAACCCTATGAACATAGTCTAGCGAGAACTTGGTCAAATGGAACTTGGTCTAGAGTGTACTTGGTCTATTGGAACTTGGTCTAGAGTGAACTTGGTCTAGAGTGAACTTGGTCTAGTTTAAACTTGGTTTAGTGTGAACCCTGTGAACATGGTCTAGCGAGAACTTGGTCAAATGGAACTTGGTCTAATGGAACTTGGTCTAGTGTGAACTCTGTGAACATGGTCTAGCGTGAACTTGTTCTAGTGGAACTTGGTTTAGCGTGAACATGGTCTAGTTTGAACTCAGTCTAGTGTGAACTTGGTCTAGTGTGAACCCTGTGAACATGGTCTAGCGTGAACTTGGTCTAGTGTGAACTTGGTCTAGAGTGAACTTGGTCTAGTGGAGCTTGGTCTAGTGTGAACTCGGTCTAGTGGAATCTGGTCTAGTGGAACTCGGTCTAGCGGAACTCGTTCTAGTGGAACTTGGTCTAGCGTGAACGCTGTGAACATGGTCTAGCGTGAACTTGGTCTAGAGTGAACTTGGTCTAGTGGAACTCGGTCTAGTGGAACTCGGTCTAGTGGAACTTGGTCTAGCGTGAACTTGGTCTAGCGTGAATGCTATGAACATGGTCTAGTGTGAACTTGGTCTAGCGTGAATTTGGTCTAGTGGAACATGGTTTGGTTTGAACTTGGTCTAGCGTGAACGTGGTCTAGTGGATCTCGGTCTAGTGTGAACTTGGTCTAGTGTGAACTTGGTCTAGTGGAACATGGTCTAGCGTGAAGTTGGTCTAGTGTAACATGGTCTAGTGTGAACTCTGTGAACATGGTCTAGTGTGAATGTGGTCTAGTGGAACTTGATGAAGTGGAACTTGGTCTAGAGTGAACTTGGTCTAATGGAACTTGGTCTAGAGTGAACTTGGTCTAGTGTGAACTCAGTCTAGTGTGAATCCTGTGAACATGGTCTAGTGTGACCTTGGTCTAGTGGAACTTGGTCTAGTGGAACTTGGTGTAGAGTGAACTAGGTCTAGTGTGAACGTTTTCTAGTGGAACTTGGTCTAGTGGAACTTGGTCTAGTGGAATTTGGTGTAGAGTGAACTAGGTCTAGTGTGAACGTGGTCTAGTGGAACTTGGTTTAGTGTGAACCCTGTGACCATGGTCTAGCGTGAACTTGGTCTAGTTTGAACTTGGTCTAGCGTGAACATGGTCTAGTGGAACTCTGTGTAGTGTGATCCTGGTCTAGCGTGAACTTGGTCTAGTGGAACTTGGTCTAGTGTGAACCCTGTGAACATGGTCAATCGAGAACTTGGTCTAGTGTGAACTTGATCTAGCGTGAACTTGGTCTAGTGGAAACTGATCTACTGGAACTTGATCTAGAGTGAACTTGGTCTAGAGTGAACTTGGTCTAGTGTGAACTTGGTCTAGTTTCAACTTGGTGTAGTGGAACTTGGTTTAGTGTGTACCCTGTGATCATGGTCTAGCGTGAACTTGGTCTAATGGAACTCAGTCTAGTGGAACTTGATCTTACAGTCTTACAGTCTCACAATCTCACAGTTTTACAGTCTTATGAACTCACAATCATAGTCTTACAATCTCACTTACATTCTTACAATCTCAATTTTACAATCTTACAGTCTTACAATCTTAGTCTTACAATCTCACTTACAGTCTTATAATATTACAACTTTACAACCTCACAATCTTACGATCTCACAATCGTACAGTCTCAGAATCTTACAGTCTTACAGTCTCACAATCTTACAATCTTATAGTCTTACAGTCTTACAGATTTACAGTCTTATGGGAAATCTTGTTCAGGTCGCATCCATCTGAGGTCACGACCAGAGGTTCCACTGCTTATATATACATGTGTGTGTGTAAGTGTGTTATTGTGTTACTGTGTCTGTAGGTGTGTAAGTGTGTATGTCTGTGCGTGTGTAACTGTTTGTGTGAGTGTGTATGTCTGTGCGTGCTTAACTGTGTGTGTGTGTATGTCTGTGCGTGCTTAACTGTGTGTGTGTGTATGTTTGTGCGTGTGTAACTGTGTGTGTGTATGTTTGTGTGTGTGTAACTGGGTGTGTGTATGTCTGCGTGTGTAACTGTGTGTGTGTGTGTATGTCTGTGCATGTGTATGTTTGTGTGTGTGTGTGTGTGTGTGTGTTCATATTTCTGTTTATTTTTGTTTCTGCTTGTCTTTCTTATTTCCAGTCGGGCTGCTCAGTCTCAGAGGGATCAGAGGTAAGACTGATGATGGTAATGGTGATGACAAAGATGAATGTTTGGTTCAGTATGGATTCTTGATCTTTTCTTAAGAAAAAACATTCTGTTGTCTTACATTCTGAAAAATGTATTTGCATATTTTTTTAATAATTTTATAATATCATTTTTTAAATATAATTTTTTAAAATAAATTATTTACCTTAAATGCTCACAGCTCCCTGTATTGTGCCTCATCCAAAATAAAGCATGGGGGTGGGGCCAAAAACACTCCTTATGACCTCAGTCTGAATGGCTGGGCTTAAACTGCAATAGTGTTGACCTTTTTATATTTAATTGGGTTAACTCACTCCATAAACGTACAACAGTGTGTGACTCCTTACTGCAGTGTATGACGTTGTGTGACTCCTTACTGCAGTGTATGATGGTGTGTGACTCCTTACTGCAGTGTATGACGTTGTGTGACTCTTTACTGCAGTGTATGACGGTGTGTGACTCCTTACTGCAGTGTATGATGGTGTGTGACTCCTTACTGCAGTGTATGACAGTGTGTGACTCATTACTGCAGTGTATGACGTTGTGTGACTCCTTACTGCAGTGTATGACATTGTGTGACTCCTTACTGCAGTGTATGATGGTGTGTGACTCCTTACTGCAGTGTATGACGTTGTGTGACTCCTTACTGCAGTGTTTGATGGTGTGTGACTCCTTACTGCAGTGTATGACGGTGTGTGACTCCTTACTGCAGTGTATGACGTTGTGTGACTCCTTACTGCAGTGTTTGACGGTGTGTGACTCCTTACTACAGTGTATGACGGTGTGTGACTCCTTACTGCAGTGTATGACAGTGTGTGACTCCTTACAGCAGTGTATGACGGTGTGTGACTCCTTACTGCCGTATATGACGGTGTGTGACTCCTTACTGCAGTGTATGATGGTGTGTGACTCCTTACTGCAGTGTATGACGGTGTGTGACTCCTTACTGCAGTGTATGACGGTGTGTGACTCCTTACTGCAGTGTTTGACGGTGTGTGACTCCTTACTGCAGTGTATGACGGTGTGTGACTCCTTACTGCAGTGTATGACGGTGTGTGACTCCTTACTGCAGTGTTTGACGGTGTGTGACTCCTTACTGCAGTGTATGACGGTGTGTGACTCCTTACTGCAGTGTATGACGGTGTGTGACTCCTTACAGCAGTGTATGACGGTGTGTGACTCCTTACTGCAGTGTATGATGGTGTGTGACTCCTTACTGCAGTGTATGATGGTGTGTGACTCCTTACTGCAGTGTATGATGGTGTGTGACTCCTTACTGCAGTGTATGATGGTGTGTGACTCCTTACTGCAGTGTATGATGGTGTGAGACTCCTTACTGCAGTGTATGACAGTGTTTGACTCCTTACTGCAGTGTATGACGGTGTGTGACTCTTTACTGCAGTGTATGATGGTGTGTGACTCCTTACTGCAGTGTATGATGGTGTGTGACTCCTTGCTGCGGTGTATGACGGTGTGTGACTCCTTACTGCAGTGTATGACGGTGTTTGACTCCTTACTGCAGTGTATGACGGTGTGTGACTCCTTACTGCAGTGTTACTCCTTATTACAGTGTGTGCGTCCTTATTGCAGTGTGACACTTTATTGCAGTGTGACTCCTTATTGCAGTGTATGACAGCGCATTTAATTGTGTTAATTTATTTACTGACAGGTTTATCGTTCTGTAAGTTAAACCCTTTAGTATCTTTGCAGTGAAGGTTTCTTTCTCCACTTTGTCTTCTGTAGATGGACAACAGGGAGAAAGAGGACAAGGTTGGTTCAGCACAGACAGCGCGTCTTACCACTGTAGCAGAATAGTGTGTGCAAGTTTGTGTAATTTGTGTGGATGCTGTTTGTTGTGTTCTTTTGTTGAAATACATCTTTTGAAATTTGGAAACCTTTAATTTTGTTTTTGGGTTTGACCACCATACCTTCCTACTGAGCAACTGAAAGTGTGAAAGAGTTGTTGTTTTTTGATTAATCTGTAACCACGGTAACAGGCTGTATTCATGCATTGTGTGTGTGTTACGTGGTGAAGGTGATGGATGTAAACTCAACTCCCTCGCTTTTACTTCATTTACTGATCTTTTTATTTAATGTTTGATTTACTCATTAATTGATTTATTTGGTTTTCCACTTGCTTGTTTACTTTGTTACTTGATTAATGGACTTTATTCCTTTATTTGTAAGTTAAATGTGTGTGTGTGTGATCTCACCTTTTGTTTGTGTGTCTTTACTAACCCAAGGCTGAAAAGAGGGACAAAGAGAAAGAGGTGTGTTCATGAGGATGATGTGTGTCTCTGCACACACACTCTCACCCATATGAATGAATGTATTCAGTGTGTTTGTGTGTGTTAGCATTATTAAGTGTGTTTCTGTTTTGTTTTTTTCGTTCTCTTTTGTTCTTAAGGAGGAGAAAGAGATGATAAAGGTGGGTGAGACTGTGTGTGTGTGAGAGAGAGAGAGTGGTTGGAATGTGGGTCTATTTTGAAAAATAGAAAAATGAGTCATATAGTTTCTAATGTGGTGGTGGTCTAGTGGTAGGGTACTTGCCTACGGACCTCTGGATCAAGAGGTCCCTGGTTCGAATCCCACCTCTAGCACTACCACCACTGGGTCCCTGAGCAAGACCCTCAACCCTGAGTTGCTCCAGGGGGACTGTCCCTGTAATCAGGACACTGAAGACACTCTGGATAAGAGCGTCTGCTAAATGCCGTAAATGTAAATGTAAATGTTCAGTTTTATAGTCATAATCAATCCAGTGTGAATGGTTCAGGATCCAGTGTGAATCATTCAGGGTCCAGTGTGAATTGTTCAGGATCCAGTGTGAATGGTTCAGGGTCCAGTGTGAATGGTTCAGGATCCAGTGTGAATGGTTCAGGATCCAGTGTGAATTGTTCAGGGTCCAGTGTGAATCGTTCAGGATCCAGTGTGAATGGTTCAGGATCCAGTGTGAATTGTTCAGGATCCAGTGTGAATCATTCAGGATCCAGTGTGAATCATTCAGGATCCAGGCTTCAGGATTAAATGTTTCCTTCCTTTTCTTGCTCGTCCCTCATAGACAAAGGCAGTGTGTGTTTTTAAATTTTAAAATGAAAGTGACTATTCTTGTCATTGTGAAACACAGCACACAGTGAACCACAACGAAACTACATCTCTGCATTTAAACACACACACACACACACACACACACACACACACCGTCCAGCAGGGGGCAGCTACTGAAAGCACCTATGGAGCAGTGATGGGGACAGTACCTTGCTCAAAGGTACCTCGGGGCAACCTATGACCTTCTGATCCTGGAGCCTCGTACCTAAACACCTAACCACTGGTGTGTATCAGAGAGAGAAAGAAAAAAGTGAAGGATACAGAAAGAAAAATGAAAAAGAGAAGGAAACAGAGAGAGAGAGAGAGAGAGAGAGAGAGAGAGAGAGAGAGAGAGANTGTCTGTCTGTCTCTCTCTCTCTGTGTCTGTCTGTCTGTCTCTCTCTCTCTCTCTCTGTCTGTCTCTCTCTCTCTGTTTCCCTCTGTGTCTCGCTCTGTCTCTGTTTCTGTCTCTCTCTCTCTGTCTGTCTCTCTCTCTCTCTCTCTCTCTCTCTCTCTCTGTTATTTCTTTGTCTGTCTGCCTCTGTAGGGGAGGTGTGCTGTGAAGCTCCTAATAACCGGTTGGACCGGTTTGTTGGGACGCTGCTGTTGAAGGGACAGAAACATCCTCTGGACAATCAGTGTTTGCTGCTGAGGGGCTGCACACTCAGGAACACCGAGTGGTGCTTCGGCATGGTGCTTTTCGCAGGTAACACACACACACACACACACACACACACACACACACACACACACCATGGAGGATCTTGGGAGCTAAAATGATTCTTTATTCATGGAGTCTCAGCTCTGCATCCTGCACTGTCACACTTTCCTTCAACTCACTAAACACTTAAACCATGAATCCATGTCCCTGATCTGAGAACATGTCTTTAGTGATTGTTTTTCATTTACTTTTCTCAATTCCATTTATTTCCGAGCCCACAACATGCAAGAGTTTAACTAGATCATGACTGACCTCTTATTTTCCCTTCTTTCTCCTTTTCATACTTCAGTGTCCCTCAGTAGTCCCCTCTCCACCCACCTACATGTCCCCTAAAACCCTCTTCTGTCCAGAGGGGTTTAAACAGAGACATAAGACAAGAAAAAACATCATCATAAATAAATGTCTCCACAGTGGATCATTTGTCTACATGTCTTCCTGTCCTCTGCATTTTCCTCTTTGCATGTCCTCCATCCATAATCCTCCTCTTTGGTCTTCCTCTTCTCTTCTTTCCTGGCAGCTCCATCCTCAACATCCTTCTCCTGATATACTCCTCGTCTCTCCTCTGGACATGTCCACACCAGCACAGTGTCACTTCTCTCACTTTTTCTCCAACCCGTCCAGCCTGAGCTGTCTCTCTAATATACTTGTCCCTAAACCCGTCCATGTTCTTTGCCTCAGAAACTGAAGAAGAAAGCTCAAAATCTGAGTGTATAGTTGAGACAGAAACATCCCACAACATTTGCTCTGGATCTGCAACACTGTGTAAATGCCCAGATTCTCAGGGGAAGCCCAAAAGGTGAAAGAGACACAGGACTTCTCTGCTGGTGCAGACGGGATGAGCAGCCAAGAGGAAAAGTGCTGTTGTTATTTAGTAAAAAGTATGAAATGTGTTCAGCTTTTGTGATTATTACCGTTTGGGGGGTTAATTTTTCAGGTCCAGACACCAAGCTGATGCAGAACTGCGGGAAGTCCAGTTTTAAGAGGACGAGCATCGACCGTCTGATGAACGTCCTGGTGCTTTTTGTGAGTCTGAGGGATCTGGGGCAGTAAAATCTGGGGACATCATAATTTTCAAACCTACTAGACATAATAGAAAATACACATACACACTGCATTTTTCATTTAAAAGGTCTGACACAGAACGAATCCTCTCCTCAGAAAAAATTACACAATCATCCGGGGTGAGGTGTGTTCATGCCACCGTGGTTTGTTTTCCATAATTTTCCTGATGGCAGGATCATTAACTCAGAGGGTTATCTGCTCTTGTGCCTCTCCTGCAGATTTTTGGCTTCCTGGTGCTGATGTGTGTTACTCTGGCTGTGGGTCATGGCATCTGGGAGCACTATGAAGGATCAAAGCTCACAGGCTTCGTGCCGCGGGAGGAGAGCGAGAATCCTCCGTTTTCATCCTTCCTCACTTTCTGGTCCTACATCATCATCCTCAACACCGTGGTGCCCATATCGCTCTATGTCAGGTGTTTTCCCAGTTATGACCCTAATTCGTTTCTATTTCCCAGCCTCTTTTTATCCGTAAAACAGGTCTGTGATTTTAGTACTGCTCTCTGACCTGCTTGGCTAACCTGTACTCCTTCAGTGTCAGTGAGCTGGGCTACATTCAACAGGTGTGTATATATATATATATATATATATATATAAATATACCGTGTGTGTGTGTGTGTGTGTGTTCTCCAGTATGGAGGTGATCCGATTAGGGAATAGTTACTACATTAACTGGGATCGACTGATGTACCACGGATGCAGCGACACTCCGGCCGAAGCGAGGACAACCACCCTGAACGAGGAGCTGGGACAGATCAGTTATGTTTTCTCTGATAAGACGGGAACACTCACCCAAAACATCATGACCTTCAACAAGTGCTCCATCAACGGGAAAACATATGGTAAACTGCACACACTGGTGTGGACATGAGGGTCCCCGCCACAGAGCAGCGATCACCGTCACTGTAGGGTTGACAGACAGTACGGTGGTCGCATTATCATTTTAGCAATCCAGTAATGTCCAGTTCATTACATTAAATATTGACTTTTTCTCCAGTATGTGAAACATTCATGCATGTGGGAGATCCTGCTGCTTGGGGATTCCCTCCCTTTTGTTGATAATTACAGCAGTAATAGTTTGAGGGCTCCCCCTTGTGGAGAGTGTTGAAAATGTGCATGTTTAGCACTCAGATGGTTAAAATGCTTCGCTTGAGCCAAATGTACACGGTGGCTTGAACATGAAATACTCAGTTCTGTATAATATGATGCAAAACATTTAAAACGTCCTCCTATGGAAGCCACCACCACTTAGGACTCTCAACCAACCAATTCTATAAGAAAACCCATCGGATATCCTGTAAAAATGAAATAATTCAACATCAGTTGATTGGTTCTCTGTGAATCAATACTGTTTTCCTAGAAAGTGGACAACGTTTGTATCCTTACTGTTTATTGGTTTAAACTGTAAAGTAAATCTAAAATGTATGTCCTGGACTGGGGTAAATATTTTGCTTATTTGCTCTGCAGGAGATGTGTTTGACCACTTCATTGGACAGAGGCTGGAGATTTCAGAGGTAGGAAACAGTTAGAACCTCAAGGGCTGGTAAAGTCCTGCAAGACATTTTTCTGTCTGTCTAAAGGACAGAATTGTACCCACAAAAACTTAAATTAAATATGCTTTAAACATTTTGGACACGGTTTGAATGATTGTTGCTTGTTTATCAGTGGAAAGTGATGGTCGTTTGGTGTACAATCATTTAAAAACAGTATTCCTCAGGGCTCCATACCAGCTACTTTTATTTATTTATTTAACTGCAAAAATAGGCTTTGGGATGATGCAAAAAAAGGTCCTATAGACCAAGAGTCCAACGGGTTAAATTAGGGATGTTTTGTGTGTGTGTGTGTGTGTGTGTAGGACATGATCCCTGTTGATTTCTCCTTCAACTCTTTGGCCGACCCCAAGTTCAGGTTCTACGACAGCAGCCTGCTGGAGGCTGTAAAGCTGGAGACTCCCGAAGTTCAAAGCTTCTTCCGACTGTTGGCGCTGTGTCACACTGTCATGGCAGAGGAGAAAAACAATGGTCAGTGTGTTTGTGTGTGTACTCTAATTTCTCCCTTTCACAAGTGACCAAACACCACTGGGTGGTGCTGGTGGTCTAGTGGTGGTACTTGCCTATGGACCTGTGGATCAAGAGGTCCCAGGTTCGAATCGCACCTCCAGCACTACCACCACTGGGTCCCTGAGCAAGACCCTTAACCCTTTGCTCCAGGGGGCACTGTCTACTAAATGCCATAAATGTAATGAGTCAATAAGTTTGATCTGTAGCCTTTTGAATGTTAGGGTTAGAACAAGAAAAAATTTGTTAATTTTAGCCTTATAGCCTTTTAGCCTTACTCAGTATAACTGTTCTCTCTCTCTCTCTCTGGGTGTGTAGGGCGGTCCTCCCCCTCCCCCTCCCCCTCCCCCATCACTCAGTGTAACTGTCCCCTCTCTCTCTGGGTGTGTAGGGCGGTCCTCCCTCTCCCCCATCACTCAGTAGAACTGTCCTCTCTCTCTCTGGGTGTGTAGGGCGGTCCTCCCTCTCCCCATCACTCAGTAGAGCTGTCCTCTCTCTCTCTGGGTGTGTAGGGCGGTCCTCCCTCTCCCCCATCACTCAGTAGAACTGTGCTCTCTCTATGGGTGTGTAGGGTGGTCCTCCCTCTCCCCCATCACTCAGTAGAACTGTCCTCTCTCTATGGGTGTGTAGGGTGGTCCTCCCTCTCCCGCTAGGGTGTTTGTGTGTATGTATGTGTGTGTGTTTTTTGGTCCTTCCTGTCCCCCGTCACTGTCTTCTTTCTGTAAGTGGGTGTTAGTAGGGAAGGGAGGGAATGAATAAATGTGTGTGTGTCTGTGTGTGTTTGTTTATCTTCCAGAGGGACTGAAAGGAACCATCTGGACACACGACATTTATCAGAGAACCTTTAATCAAAACTGACCCCAGACCAGCACAGCTGCCCTGTTGTTGTTGTTGTTGGTGTGTGTGTGTGTGTGTGTGTGTGTGTGTGTGTGTGTGTGTTTGGTCTGAGGCTTTCTGAGCGCGGGAGAAAAAAAAGTCATTTCCTTTTTTGGCATGCAGGAAACTGATACTTAAAGCAAGAGAGTGAGAGAAAGGAGGAGAGGAGGAGGAGTAGAGAGCAACAGAAAGAAGGTGGAGAGTACTGAGCAAGAGAAAGTAGGAAGAATAGAGTAGAGAGAACGTTAGAAAGAAAGGGGGGTGGTTGAATAAAGGAGTCTCAGAGAAGAGTCTGAAAACTGAGAAGAGAACGAGAGAGAACAAAGAAAAAGGACAGAGGAAAGAAAGAGAAACAGAAGAACTTTATTGATCCACAGGGAAATTACTTTTTGCCTCCAAAAACAAAACCAAGAACAGAGTGAAAAAAGGAGAGAAGTGTGTGAGCGGTCCCGCCCCGTTCAGTGTTTATCTGGAGTGTGAGAGTGAATGAGCCTGGATGCCAAACCCCTCTCTCAACACTACTGAGTGAAAGAGAGAGTGAGAGAAGAGGGAGACAGACAGAGAGAGAGAAGCAGAAACATCAAAAGGAACACTTGGAGTAGCTGTGGACTCTGGAATAAAACTTTACGGAATTTATTCACACACACACACACACACACTGGGAAACGGACAGATAGACGGAAGAGTGGACAGTGAGACGGTAAGCACTAAAACTTAAAGGTTAAAGGTCAAAAGGACCGAAAAATGTCTGTCTCTGTATCTCTGTTTCTCTTTATCTCTCTGTTGATCTGTCTGTCTGTCTTTCTGTCTCTCTCTCTGAGGGTTTTGCAGAATCTGAAATCTGTGTGTGTGTGTGAGTGTGAGTGAGAGTGAGAGAGGCTCAGATTTCAGCCTGTTGGAAAGCAGGAGCTGCTCCACCTGAAAAGAATCACCTTGACTGAAGAATGTGTACACACTTTATTTCTGAAGTGTGTGTGTGTGTGTGTGTGTGTGTGTGTGGTTCTACTGCAGGCCTGTTAAAATGGAATATTTTGTATCAAAAGTATCAACACAATTCTTTGATCAGTCTGCAGCAGAGACCCAGCTAGTCCCCCAGAGTTCCCACACCGTGGACGGAGAATCGGTGCTGCGTTGGCCTGGCTGGTATTTCTGGATCTAACGCTGAAAAGGACAAATGATGCTTGGCTTGGACAAATGGTCCTGAGAGGAACCTTTATAGGAGCCTCCCATCATGTTGAGATATTTCAGGCTCTCCTGCATTTCTCCCATCTGTAAAGAACTATCTGTTCAGGTTCTTTGCGGTTCCCCTCAGGCCTCTCTAGAAGAGCCTTCCTGGGAGCTTACTTAGACTGTAGGCTGGGTTTCTCCTCAGTTCTCTTCCTGTGAGCTTCAGGCTTCTGAAAGTCTCAGCATCGCTCAGGAGGGACCATCTGCCGGATGACTGTGAGTTCATCAGGAGCTCCGGTCTGTCTTCTGAAATTATTTAAGACAGACTAAACGAGTGTCCCCGCCCAAACCCTTGCAGCCCAAACACCCCCCAAACCGGGACTCAAGACTTGCTCCTCCACCACTGCAGATTAAACAGCAATTAGTGTAAGAATTAGGACAATATTCCAACTTAAATTTGAGAATATTCCACCTTAAATTATAATAATGATGAGGGTTAAACGGCAGTAATCTTCAATTCAGTCTTACATTATAATAATAATTATGATAATAACTATCCCATTATGATATTACAATAATGTTCCACCTTAAATGAGGCAGATAGTCGCATTATAAATTACTTAAATTATAATGATTTTTCAAATTGTACTGTAATTGAGGCAGGTTGTAATAATAAGTTAAATATTGAATCTTATTCAGTCAAAAAGTATTTCTATATATTATATTATTGTAATGTCAAACTATTATAATGTTCCACCCTAAATGAGGCAGCTGTTATAAATTATAAATAGGGTTACTTTAACCGAGTTACATGTTTTGGGGTCCAAAACCTTTGCAAAAACTCAGATACTCAGAAGGTGTGAAATAGATTTAAAAAAAAAAACAAGGTCCATCGCTGTGGATAAGTGAAAGTGAAAGTGACTGTTCATCATAAACCTCAGAGTGAAACAATGAAATGCATCTTTGTGTTCAACATGCACACGCACACACGGTCCAGATGTTGATGATGATGTGGTCAGTCGATGATAAAGGTACAAATGATGATGGTGATGTGGTGATGGTGATGGTGAAGGTGCTGATGATGATGATGATGACTGTGATGGTGAAGGTGATAACTGGATCATGGTTGACTCTCCATTCCTCCACACCCAGAAGATCAGGAGATGATGATAAAGTTTTGCAGTAACAGCTCCAGTTCTCTGGGACTCTTCCCCTTCCAACGTTACTTGTTTATTCTCACGGGGTAAATTACACCTTGAGCTGCACCTCTTCCATCGCTCCACATTACCCTCGTATCTCCAGAGCTAAAAGTGAAGAGTCCTCTGAACCTGTGCTGATGGTCTCAGTTCCCCTTCATACTGATTCACTCCCAAACCTCTTCCTCTTTCTGGAGACCTTGGGTTGGACAGCCCTTCCCTTCCTCCATTATTTCTGGAAATAAACACTCTGTGCAGTTTCATCAGAGGAAATTTCTTCAGAAAGACGTCTGTCATCTCTGTGAAGGAGAAGAACTTAAAGAGCACACTCCCTACATGCACTAAACACCTGGACCATGAGCTCTGTTTTGATTCGGCTCTTCCGTTTTGTGCCTCATTTAAAATGCACCTTGGGCTAAAACTCTCTTTTGAAGTGGGTGGGACTTAGCTGCAGTAGGTTTTGTAGATTCAGTCTGAAAGTGGTGATTCAGTCTGTGTGTGGTGATTCAGTCTGTAGGTGGTGATTCAGTCTGTCTGTGGTGATTCAGTCTGTAGGGGGGATTCAGTCTGTAGGTGGGAATTCAGTCTGTGTGTGGTGATTCAGTCTGTAGGTGGTGATTCAGTCTGTATGTGGGGATTCAATCTGTAGGTGGGGATTCAGTCTGTAGGGGGGATTCAATCTGTAGGTGGGGATTCAGTCTGTAGGGGGGATTCAGTCTGTAGGGGGGATTCGGTCTGTAGGGGGGATTCGGTCTGTAGGTGGTGATTCGGTCTGTAGGGGGGATTCGGTCTGTAGGTGGTGATTCAGTCTGTAGGGGGGATTCGGTCTGTAGGTGGTGATTCAGTCTGTTGGTGGGGATTCAGTCTGTAGGTGGGGATTCAGTCTGTAGGGGAATTTGATCTGAAGGCAGTGATTCAGTGTAAAGGTAGTGATTCTTAGTCTTGTGAAAGTTGTTTTGTAAAGAGTGTAAATATCCAGTGTATTTTTTAGTAATAACTATTAAATTGAATGTTGTAATTTATGAATGAATCACTGAATAATTAAGAAATAAAAAAATATTACAGTGAGCTCCTCTAACTCTAACCCTAGAGATTTATAACCTTTCTGAAAACAAGTTTCTCTTCTCTGTGTGTGTGCGCGTGCATGTGTGTGTGTGTGTGTGTGTTTGGGTGTGTGTGTGTGTTGTGAAACCCTGCTGTTTGGGATTTTCTTGCATGTTTGTGCATGTTTCTTACAGCTCAGGGCTGTGTGTGTGTGTGTGTGTGTGTGTGTAGGTGTGTGTGTGTGTGTGTGTGTGATTAATTCATCAGATACATGTATGGAAACTGTTTTGAATTCATTGTTTGTGTGACATCACAAAAATCACCTTATTTAAATACAAACATCTATTCAGCCTGTGACAGTTTAGCCACGCCCACTTGTTCAGCTGATAAGGTGTGTTTCAGTCCAGGCTGCTTTTTAAATAGGGCACAATACAAGACAGCCAATAAGAACAGTGTTATATCCTTCTTAAAGGACCAGCATGGGTCTAGTGTTTAGGGACTAGGGCAAGGTCCCGTCTCCTTCACTGCTCCCCGGGTGCAGGATATGTCTGCCCCCTGCTGGACCGTGTGTATGTGTTAAATACAGGGGATGGACTTGGTTCACTGTGTTCACAATGACAAATAGTCAGTTTCACTTCACTTCATTTAAAGGCACAGTAACAGGAATAGCATGGTAGTGAAATCAGCAAGGCCTATTTATTTATTTTTGCACTGAAAACATTGAGATGAAAAGATGAAAATGGGACAAGAGATCAAATTTTTCAGTTTTACTTCCTTATTAATATATCTAGATCACATGTTTAAGTACATACCACGTTTTGTATCTGAGCACCCTTTTTTTATTGAGCAGCATCACAACTTTGGAAATAACCTTAAAAAAATCTGTTTGTTGTTAAAAAGAGAAAACCAGCATGAAGGCCAAAGAACCAATGAGAAAAACTGCTGTTTTTAAGCTGAAAATGGAGGGAAAAGAAGAGAAGCATTTCTCAAAAACATTGGACGGAGCCAGGACATCTATTGCTGAAAATGAAGGAAACCACTGGCTTGCTGAGCAATAGGCACCAATCCAGTTGATCGAGGAGAAGCAACAGCAGCTGATGACGAATAGTAAGAGCATTAAAGAAAAACAACAGTCAGTGACGTCATGAGCAACCTGTTGGAAAAATAAACGAGTGAGATAGAGTGGCTGTATAGAAGACATCAAACAACAAAAAGTACAGCGACACAAAGTGTTAAAGACTGATCACACTGTAACGAGTTCACAGAAAGGCCACAATGTGGAGAAAGAAAGAATCTGCTTTTGATCCATAACATATTTACCTTTTCAGCTTTATCTGACGCTCTTATCCAGAGTGACTTCCATTTCCTAATGACAGGGACAGTCCCCCCTGGAGCAACTTGGGATTAAGGGTCTCCTTCAAGAACCCAGTGGTGGTAGAGCTGGAGAATTGGAACATGCAACCTCTTGGTCCATAGATGTGTGTTGTACCACTAGACCTGTGAAGCATGGTGGAGGTGGTATCATGGCTCAGGATCAATAATCTTTATTGAAGATGTGGCTTAGGATGGGAGCAGCAGAGTGAAGTGGAAAATTATTTACAGACAAGAACATCCACACTATTGTCCAGGAAGAAGTCGATGATTCAAAACACAATGCAGAGTTAAGAAGAACCTAATCAGGGGGAACGTTTTAGAACGGCCAGGAAAACCAACGAATCATGACCGAACTGAATCTGCATTCTGTCTCCTGAAAGATGATGTGGCGAAAAGCCAGAGTCAGAACCAAAGAACAACAGCTTGGTGATGTTAGTGGGTCACAGTTTTGATGACCGTGATGGATCTGCAACCAAATATTCAATGTTTATGTTAAAACTCTCAGCTCACGTGAAACCTGGCTCGTCAGAAACACAAGGTGCTGTCTCCTCTGTCATCGAACAGATCCAGCAGTAAACAGCAGGAAATAAAAGATGGAAGTCTGATAATAATAATAATAATAATAACTAGTGAATGATAATAGAGTGATGAATAATAAAGAGTGTTTAATGATGGAGTGATGAATAAAAAGGTTAAAGGGTTAAAAGTGGTGCTGTTTTTTGGAGCAGAGCTTTCTTCTCTTCCTCACTTCCCTCTATTGTGTGATCACTCACTTCTCCATTCACATACCAGCATTACTCAGAGCTACAACTCAGGTTGTGTGTGTGTGTGGGGGGGGGTGGTCATGCTAAGGGTTCTGACACACACACGCACACACACACCGTTTCACAACTGTAAAGTATGGTGTAACACCTGAACCTTTCTCCCACAATTCCCCCACAGGATGACTGTTGTATTTCTGAGCTCTGATTAAATCCCTTTTTCTTGAGTTTTTTATGGATCTTGATTAAGTTCATGAGGAAGTCTTCTGTCTGTCTCTGACTGTCTCCAATGCTGGACTGTTCCCACAGCATGGAGCCCAGTTCAGGATTTCTCACCGTCTCCAGAGAAGAGAGAAATAATGTCTGTTTTTCCTGCAGAAAATCCATCCACCATTCAGTCCTGCTTGCAACAGCAAACCTCTGTGAACGTGTGTGGAGAGCTCATGGTAAAGGTTTAAAAATAGTTGAAAGATAAAAAGGTGAAGTGTTCAACACACACACACACACACACACACACACACACACACACACACACACACACACACACACACACACACACACACACACACACAAAAGCCCCTCTGTGCTCCATATGAAAGTAATTTCACACACAGCCTCTGGAAACCTGCCAGCATTGTAGAGTAGAAAGAAAGGCAAGCCCAGTTCTGTGTATAAAGGGGGTCCAGAGAAACATGTATTTGAGTGTGTGTGAGTGTGTGAGTGTGAGTGTGTGTGTGTGTGTGTGAGTAATAAGTATCTACTATCAATGATTCAGTATTTAATATATAATCAGTATCTAGTACAAATTATTCAGGACTCTGTCCTGAACTCTTTCTGATAAATGGAGTAAATGCTATAAAGAAGTTTATAAAGAGTATAAGGAGTTTGAGATCATCTATTTTTGTGTGAATCACCTGCTCGGGTGTCGTGGTTTGTGGTTTTGGAAACGTGGTTTAAGGGTCGAGTCTTTCTGTAAAAGATGAGTGAGTACTTGGAAACAAACTCGACTGCTGTGGATTTTGTGATGAGCTTAAAACTTTACTGACAAAAAGCAGGTCACACTGTGGTGAACCCGTCCTACCCAACATGTCCCCAGAAGGTACCAAGCCTCACTGTCACACTCAGGGACGCGAATGTCAGTGCTGAAAGTAAAAAAAAAAAAAAGTTAAAGTAAAATCTGATATACAGCTTTGCTTTTCATTTTCAAGCTTCTTAAATAGACACACACAAACAGCAGCTTCTCTAAGATGCTTTCAGAAAGTCCAACCTCGGAAGATAGTAGGTTCAGGTCCCAGACCAAGGTACCAGAGCAAGGTACCCACCCCATCACTGCTTCTTGGGTCCTGAATATAGCTGACAAATATTCACTTTCACTTTGAAGTTGAAGTACTAATTCAGAAATGTACTGAGAGTAGAAAAGTAAAAGTACAGGAATGTACTGAGAGTGTAAAGTAAAAGTACAGGAGTGTACTGAGAGTGTAAAGTGAGACGTGTCTACTCTGGACGTCTGGAGCGTCTGTCTGTGCTGAAAGTGAACTGAATCTCACTCCATATTAATAGAATTAAAGACTATTAAAGCCTCGAACTTCAACTCCAATAAAAACAATCTACTGAAAATGGCGGATTAGCTCAGATGTTCAGAGTAAAACCCGAGTCTGTTCTGAAGATGGACGGAGGAGAAAGGAGGGATATATGGAGTGAAATGTAATGAACTGTGGATGAACTGGAATATAAAGATATAGAGACCTGAATCCTGTAAAGTTCGTTCAGTAAAGTATTTGTAATTAATTAAGAAGGATTTTCAGCAACAGGCTGTAAAATGTTCAGCGTCTCTTTATTCTGAGAGTTGAAAACCTGCAGGATGTAATGGAAACACTTTCACAGAGCTTTCACAAACACATGCACACACACACACACACACACACACACAATCACACACAAACACAGACACACACACACACGCACACACACACACACACAGACACACACACACGCACACACACACACACACGCACACACACACACACACGCACACACACACACACACACACACACACACACACACACACACACACACACACACACACACAGACACACACACACACACACACGTGGTTTCTATAAATAAGTGAAGAATTGAAGTCACAGCAGAGTTCTGTCCAAAAAGAAAAGGGTGGACGTTGGAAAAAAAGTGCTGTGAGGTGAATCTCCACCTCTGGGTGTGTATGTGTGAGAGAGTGAGAATGAGAGTAAGAGAGAGAGAGAGTGAGTGTCCATTAAGTCACTCTTTGCCGTCTGATGGATGAACTGAGCTAATCGGTTTGATCTGAATTTTTTTCTCTTCTCTTTTCTAAATGAGCACAAATCAACAAATCAACCCCCCCCACGTCCACAATCCTCCTCCTCGTCCTTCCTCTTCTCCTCTTTCCTGGCAGCTCCATCTTCAGCATCCTTCTCCTGATTTACTCCTCGTCTCTCCTCTGTCCACACCAGCACAGTCTCATGTCTCTAACTTTGTCTCCAAACCGTCCAACCTGATCTGTCCCTCTAATATACTCATGCCTAAGCCTGTCCATCTTCGTCCCTCCCGGCACAAATCTCAGCATCTTTAACTTCGACACCTCCAGCTCCCCCTCCTGTCTTTTCATCACCGTCTCCAAGCTGTAAGTGCTGAAAGTGCTGTTCACTCCCACCTGCACACATTTTTCCTGCCCCTCCTGGGGATCGAACCCCATCTTTATCCATCAGAGCAGAGCCACCTCTTTAAAGTTAATGCTTCAAAATAATAATAATAATGTACATAAAAATGATGTATGTTTTGTAAAGTCTACATTTAAAATAAATGTAATGTTGTAAATAAAAAAAAACTGTAACTGTAAATTAGGTGGTCTAGTGGTGAGGGAGTCGCCCAGATCAGAAGATTGTGGGTTCGATTCCCTCGCTAGTTGGTTGCCCCGAGGTACCCTTGAGCGGGGTACCGTCCCCGTCACTGCTCCCTTTCAATAGCTGCCCCCTGCTGCACATGTGTGTGTGGGTGAAACGCAGAAGTTGAGTTTCGTTGTGTGCGGTGTGCTGCGTTTCACAATGACAAGGACAGTCACTTTCACTTTTTTTACTTTAAATTCAAATATGAATGCTTTAAATGTAAACTATGAATGTGGTTAAAAAACACCTAAAAACTGTAAATGTAAATTAGAAGCTGTAAAAAAAAAAAAAGAATAATGTTAATGTAACCTGCAAAAGATTGAATGTAGGCTATGAATGCTTGAAATAAATGAAAATAAAAGCTATAATGGTAAATGGAACCAGTGAATGATAAATAAACGGACGGCTCTGACTGGTGATGATGTTCTGAGATCGTTCAGCAGGAGCGACAGATTTACAGCTTATACTGTTTCTGATCTCTTGACTACAAAGACAGCCTGAAAAGCTTCTTCTGTGTGTGTGTGTGTGTGTGTTTTCAGGTTAATGATGGTCAGATAGCACATCTAAAAAGCTGCAGTGATGTCATTCTTTGGCCTGAACTGCGTGACGAAGAGAGAAAAAGGTTCATCTCACACACACAATTCAGACCCATCCCGCGTTCTTCTCCTGGCACTCACACACTTAAATAATCCAATCCTAAAATAGTGAAAAAAGAAAAAGACATCCTTTTTTGATTTCTCATTAATTATTTCTATTAAATTATCTTATTTGTCGCTTCATCTCAGTCTGTCTCAGTCCAGAGACACTTTAACACCAAGTGAATTAGACTCTCTGGTTTGGTACATTCCTCTGTCTGTCTGTCTGTCTGTCCGTCCCCACAGAGACGGAGAGGAGGATCCGGGCGAACGACAGGGAGTACAACCTCTCCTTCAGATATGCGGTGAGTTGGTACTGGAACTACTTTGTCCTGGAAGGTCCGAGGGTTAGGGTTAGCCCTCGATTGCAGAGGTTCTGCTCCAGACTGGTTGGTTGCTTCCCCAGACGGCACCAAGGTCGTGATCCTCTGGAACGTCTTCCCTCTTGGTGAAAAAAGACTGATCGGGTCAAATGCAGAAAATTGATCATTTCTTAGAAACCAGGAAAAAATAAGCAAATATCATCTAGCAGGGATGTCCAGGGAATCCAGTCATCTTCTCGTTTAACACTTGTGTCCAGGCCTCAGTGTGGTCGTCCTGCAGTCCAATACCTGGAGACAAGGGAATTCTTTCAAACTGGCCCCTTTAAAATCAGCCTGAGGCTTTTATGATCTTGTGAATTCAAGTCTTTGCTCGTGTTTCATCACATCACATCTTTAAAACTTCTTCTGAAAAACAGGTACCAGCTACAAGAAGATCTTGACGATTTCACTGTTCCCCTCCCCCATCCCGCCACCCGGAGACCCTCCCTGATATGGCACAGCAGAATGAAGAGTCCTTCAGATCCTCTGACTTTTAAACCCTGGTGTGTCATGTCTCTCTTTTTTTCCTCCTCCCATCAGACCAACGCCATCAAAACCTCCAAATACAACGTGCTGACCTTCCTGCCCCTCAACCTGTTTGAGCAGTTCCAGAGGATCGCCAATGCATACTTCCTCTGTCTGCTTGTCCTGCAGGTAAGAGCTTCCCACTGGCCATTTTATTAGGAACACCCAATGCTTCTACTCAGGGGCCACTTTATTGGAAACATTGATAGCAAACAGGCTGCAGTCTCAGCTCAAGAGCGCTGGAGTTGCAGGGGCTATTTCTGATCAAATGTGGTGTGTGTGTGTGTGTGTGTGTGTGTGTGTGTGTGTGGAGGGGATGAGGTGACCTCAGTTTGAAACTGCACAGTTGAAACAGGGAAGTCTCTGTCAGAGACAGGAAGGTAGATTCTCAGAACAGGAAGTCTTTTTTTACGGGTGATTGTGTATCAGCAAACACGCTTGTGTCCTCAGGATCTCACACAGAAGAACCGCCCAGACACAATATTTACTGACTGCTTAAGAAAGACTGAGAATAATAACTCACCTAGAATCTCCAGCTGGCCCAAAGAGATGTTCTCCCTCATTAACTGGTCCAGACTGGCTGCTTCCTCTTCATAATGATCTTGTCTATCTAAGCTGGAAGGACATCTGTTCCGCTCCTAAAGGCCCATTGGAAGAGCTCGCTGAGTTCAGAAACATGAGGGTTAACCCTAACCCTAACCCTAAACTTAAGGTCAAGATTCCAGACAGACAGATCAGTTCCCAGGAATCATCATGTCTTCTAGAAGACCCCATCAGACCTCACATGTTTAACTGTTTGGATGTGCTGTAGGTGATTCCTGCCATCTCCTCACTCTCCTGGTTCACTACCGTCGTCCCTCTGGCACTTGTCCTGTCAGTCACTGCAGTTAAAGATGCCATTGATGATATAGTGAGTACACACTCACTCACTCACACACACACACTTACACTTTCCAGTCAGCTGAACAGTGTGTGTGTTTCATTCTTATTAAAATGTTTTTCCTCACAGAACAGACACAGGAGTGACCAGCAGGTCAACAACCGCAAAGCCCAAGTCCTGATCAACGGAGAGTGAGTCTTTACCATCATCATCATCATCATCATCACCATTGTGTTTTTTTTCCTGAAGTGAAGAAATGAATCTCCTTTTTTCTGTGCTTTTCTTTGTCTCCGTCACTCTCTCCGTCTCTCAGACTCAAAAGTGAAAAATGGATGAACATTCAAGTTGGTGACATCATCAGACTGGAGAACAACCAATTTGTTACAGTAAGTGTGTGTGTGCTATCTGTACCTCTAACTGAAGGATTAGGTAATGCTCATTGCAAAACACCTTCAGGTCACACTCCTTACACACCACCCCCCCCCCACACTACACACACTCACTTGTACATTTCTTACAACTGATGGACTGAAACAGTCTTTAAATGTTGTGTAGTCTATAAGCGCTGCCCGATTATGGACACTGAAAATTCACACAGACTGATTTTGGAGGTACAGCCAATCAGAGCAGTGCTCATTTACATATCAGTCATAATGGTACAGCCTGGAGGAGAAGAACAAAGCAGTTCAACTGTGTGGTGCTGGACTTTCTGAAGTCTCTCTCTCTCTCTCTCTCTCTCTCTCTCTCTCCCTCTCTCTCTCTCTCTCCCTCTCTCTCTGTGTCTCTCTCTCTCTGTCTCCCTCTGTGTCTCTGTCTCTCTCTCTCTCAGGCAGATTTGTTGCTGTTGTCCAGCAGCGAGCCTCTAAACCTGGTGTACATCGAGACTGCTGAGCTGGACGGGTAAGTGTGTGTGTGTTGGTGGTCTAGTGGTGGTACTTGTCTATGGACCTGTGGCTCAAGAGGTCCCAGGTTCAATCCCACCTCCAGCACTACCACCACTGGGTCCCTGAGACCCTTAACCCTGAGTGTCTCCAGGGGGGACTGTCCCTGAAATCAGGACATGGACGTCTTTCTGGAGAAGAGCGTCTGATAAATGCCGTAAATGCAAATGTGTGTGTGTGTGTGTTGTAACTCCATATATGGAAGCAAAACAAATAGGTGTTTAATGTTGTGTGTGTGTGTGTGTGTGTGTGTGTGTAGGGAGACTAATCTGAAGGTGAAACAGGCTCTGACTGTAACAGGAGAGATGGGGGGAAGCGTTGAGGCACTGGCTGCTTTTAAAGGTGAGAGAGAGAGAGTGTGTGAGTTTGTGTGTGTGTGAGTTTGTGTCCTCTGATTGGCTGGTGGCCTGTCCATTGTTCACCCTGTGATTGGTGGGATGAGCTCCAAAACAAAATGTAACAAAATAATTAAATAAAAATAATAATCTCCCACTCTTGCGCTCTCTCTCTCTCTCTGTTTCCCTCTGTGTCTCGCTCTGTCTCTGTCTCTCTCTGTCTCTCTCTCTCTCTCTCTCTGTCTGTTTCCCTCTGTGTCTCGCTCTGTCTCTGTCTCTCTCTCTCTCTCTCTGTATGTCTCTCTCTCTGTTTCCCTCTGTGTCTCGCTGTCTCTGTTTCTGTCTCTCTCTCTCTGTTTCCCTCTGTGTCTCGCTCTGTCTCTGTCTCTCTCTCTCTGTCTGTCTCTCTCTCTCTGTTTCCCTCTGTGTCTCGCTCCGTCTGTTTCTGTCTCTCTCTCTCTCTCTGTGTCTGTCTCTCTCTCTCTCTGTTTCCCTCTGTGTCTCGCTCTGTCTCTGTCTCTCTCTCTCTCTGTCTGTCTGTCTCTCTCTCTCTGTGTGTCTGTCTGTCTCTCTCTCTCTCTCTCTGTCTGTCTCTCTCTCTCTCTCTCTGTCTGTCTCTCTCTCTCTGTTTCCCTCTGTGTCTCGCTCTGTCTCTGTTTCTGTCTCTCTCTCTCTGTCTGTCTCTCTCTCTCTCTCTCTCTCTCTCTCTCTCTGTTATTTCTTTGTCTGTCTGCCTCTGTAGGGGAGGTGTGCTGTGAAGCTCCTAATAACCGGTTGGACCGGTTTGTTGGGACGCTGCTGTTGAAGGGACAGAAACATCCTCTGGACAATCAGTGTTTGCTGCTGAGGGGCTGCACACTCAGGAACACCGAGTGGTGCTTCGGCATGGTGCTTTTCGCAGGTAACACACACACACACACACACACACACACACACACACACACACCATGGAGGATCTTGGGAGCTAAAATGATTCTTTATTCATGGAGTCTCAGCTCTGCATCCTGCACTGTCACACTTTCCTTCAACTCACTAAACACTTAAACCATGAATCCATGTCCCTGATCTGAGAACATGTCTTTAGTGATTGTTTTTCATTTACTTTTCTCAATTCCATTTATTTCCGAGCCCACAACATGCAAGAGTTTAACTAGATCATGACTGACCTCTTATTTTCCCTTCTTTCTCCTTTTCATACTTCAGTGTCCCTCAGTAGTCCCCTCTCCACCCACCTACATGTCCCCTAAAACCCTCTTCTGTCCAGAGGGGTTTAAACAGAGACATAAGACAAGAAAAAACATCATCATAAATAAATGTCTCCACAGTGGATCATTTGTCTACATGTCTTCCTGTCCTCTGCATTTTCCTCTTTGCATGTCCTCCATCCATAATCCTCCTCTTTGGTCTTCCTCTTCTCTTCTTTCCTGGCAGCTCCATCCTCAACATCCTTCTCCTGATATACTCCTCGTCTCTCCTCTGGACATGTCCACACCAGCACAGTGTCACTTCTCTCACTTTTTCTCCAACCCGTCCAGCCTGAGCTGTCTCTCTAATATACTTGTCCCTAAACCCGTCCATGTTCTTTGCCTCAGAAACTGAAGAAGAAAGCTCAAAATCTGAGTGTATAGTTGAGACAGAAACATCCCACAACATTTGCTCTGGATCTGCAACACTGTGTAAATGCCCAGATTCTCAGGGGAAGCCCAAAAGGTGAAAGAGACACAGGACTTCTCTGCTGGTGCAGACGGGATGAGCAGCCAAGAGGAAAAGTGCTGTTGTTATTTAGTAAAAAGTATGAAATGTGTTCAGCTTTTGTGATTATTACCGTTTGGGGGGTTAATTTTTCAGGTCCAGACACCAAGCTGATGCAGAACTGCGGGAAGTCCAGTTTTAAGAGGACGAGCATCGACCGTCTGATGAACGTCCTGGTGCTTTTTGTGAGTCTGAGGGATCTGGGGCAGTAAAATCTGGGGACATCATAATTTTCAAACCTACTAGACATAATAGAAAATACACATACACACTGCATTTTTCATTTAAAAGGTCTGACACAGAACGAATCCTCTCCTCAGAAAAAATTACACAATCATCCGGGGTGAGGTGTGTTCATGCCACCGTGGTTTGTTTTCCATAATTTTCCTGATGGCAGGATCATTAACTCAGAGGGTTATCTGCTCTTGTGCCTCTCCTGCAGATTTTTGGCTTCCTGGTGCTGATGTGTGTTACTCTGGCTGTGGGTCATGGCATCTGGGAGCACTATGAAGGATCAAAGCTCACAGGCTTCGTGCCGCGGGAGGAGAGCGAGAATCCTCCGTTTTCATCCTTCCTCACTTTCTGGTCCTACATCATCATCCTCAACACCGTGGTGCCCATATCGCTCTATGTCAGGTGTTTTCCCAGTTATGACCCTAATTCGTTTCTATTTCCCAGCCTCTTTTTATCCGTAAAACAGGTCTGTGATTTTAGTACTGCTCTCTGACCTGCTTGGCTAACCTGTACTCCTTCAGTGTCAGTGAGCTGGGCTACATTCAACAGGTGTGTATATATATATATATATATATATAAATATACCGTGTGTGTGTGTGTGTGTGTGTGTTCTCCAGTATGGAGGTGATCCGATTAGGGAATAGTTACTACATTAACTGGGATCGACTGATGTACCACGGATGCAGCGACACTCCGGCCGAAGCGAGGACAACCACCCTGAACGAGGAGCTGGGACAGATCAGTTATGTTTTCTCTGATAAGACGGGAACACTCACCCAAAACATCATGACCTTCAACAAGTGCTCCATCAACGGGAAAACATATGGTAAACTGCACACACTGGTGTGGACATGAGGGTCCCCGCCACAGAGCAGCGATCACCGTCACTGTAGGGTTGACAGACAGTACGGTGGTCGCATTATCATTTTAGCAATCCAGTAATGTCCAGTTCATTACATTAAATATTGACTTTTTCTCCAGTATGTGAAACATTCATGCATGTGGGAGATCCTGCTGCTTGGGGATTCCCTCCCTTTTGTTGATAATTACAGCAGTAATAGTTTGAGGGCTCCCCCTTGTGGAGAGTGTTGAAAATGTGCATGTTTAGCACTCAGATGGTTAAAATGCTTCGCTTGAGCCAAATGTACACGGTGGCTTGAACATGAAATACTCAGTTCTGTATAATATGATGCAAAACATTTAAAACGTCCTCCTATGGAAGCCACCACCACTTAGGACTCTCAACCAACCAATTCTATAAGAAAACCCATCGGATATCCTGTAAAAATGAAATAATTCAACATCAGTTGATTGGTTCTCTGTGAATCAATACTGTTTTCCTAGAAAGTGGACAACGTTTGTATCCTTACTGTTTATTGGTTTAAACTGTAAAGTAAATCTAAAATGTATGTCCTGGACTGGGGTAAATATTTTGCTTATTTGCTCTGCAGGAGATGTGTTTGACCACTTCATTGGACAGAGGCTGGAGATTTCAGAGGTAGGAAACAGTTAGAACCTCAAGGGCTGGTAAAGTCCTGCAAGACATTTTTCTGTCTGTCTAAAGGACAGAATTGTACCCACAAAAACTTAAATTAAATATGCTTTAAACATTTTGGACACGGTTTGAATGATTGTTGCTTGTTTATCAGTGGAAAGTGATGGTCGTTTGGTGTACAATCATTTAAAAACAGTATTCCTCAGGGCTCCATACCAGCTACTTTTATTTATTTATTTAACTGCAAAAATAGGCTTTGGGATGATGCAAAAAAAGGTCCTATAGACCAAGAGTCCAACGGGTTAAATTAGGGATGTTTTGTGTGTGTGTGTGTGTGTGTGTAGGACATGATCCCTGTTGATTTCTCCTTCAACTCTTTGGCCGACCCCAAGTTCAGGTTCTACGACAGCAGCCTGCTGGAGGCTGTAAAGCTGGAGACTCCCGAAGTTCAAAGCTTCTTCCGACTGTTGGCGCTGTGTCACACTGTCATGGCAGAGGAGAAAAACAATGGTCAGTGTGTTTGTGTGTGTACTCTAATTTCTCCCTTTCACAAGTGACCAAACACCACTGGGTGGTGCTGGTGGTCTAGTGGTGGTACTTGCCTATGGACCTGTGGATCAAGAGGTCCCAGGTTCGAATCGCACCTCCAGCACTACCACCACTGGGTCCCTGAGCAAGACCCTTAACCCTTTGCTCCAGGGGGCACTGTCTACTAAATGCCATAAATGTAATGAGTCAATAAGTTTGATCTGTAGCCTTTTGAATGTTAGGGTTAGAACAAGAAAAAATTTGTTAATTTTAGCCTTATAGCCTTTTAGCCTTACTCAGTATAACTGTTCTCTCTCTCTCTCTCTGGGTGTGTAGGGCGGTCCTCCCCCTCCCCCTCCCCCTCCCCCATCACTCAGTGTAACTGTCCCCTCTCTCTCTGGGTGTGTAGGGCGGTCCTCCCTCTCCCCCATCACTCAGTAGAACTGTCCTCTCTCTCTCTGGGTGTGTAGGGTGGTCCTCCCTCTCCCCATCACTCAGTAGAACTGTCCTCTCTCTCTCTGGGTGTGTAGGGTGGTCCTCCCTCTCCCCCATCACTCAGTAGAACTCCTCTCTCTCTCTGGGTGTGTAGGGTGGTCCTCCCTCTCCCCATCACTCAGTATACCTCTCTCTTTCTGCAGATCTGGTGTATCAGGCTCAGTCTCCAGACGAGGGTGCTCTGGTGACGGCAGCCCGTAACTTTGGTTTTGTTTTCCGTTCTCGGACACCAGAGAGTCTGTGTGTGGTGGAGATGGGCATCCAGCGCAGCTACGAGCTGCTGGCCATCCTCGACTTCAACAACGTACGAAAGAGAATGTCTGTCATCGGTATGGATGGTCTTCTCCCCTTCGTGCTAAACTAAAGGCGGTGTTTGGTGGTAGTTTTTCCCATCCATGTGATTCCAAACAGAATGTGTTCACTAATGTATGGAGAGAATAGTTTGTCATGTTTTGGAACTGATTTGTGTGTGCAGACAACTAGAATAATCTCTGTCTCTCTCTCTCTCTCTCTGTCTGTCAGTACGTTCTCCTGAAGGAACTCTGTCTTTGTACTGTAAAGGAGCAGACACTATCATCTATCAGAGGTTGCATGGGTCCTGTAGTAAACTGATGGATGTCACTACAGAACATCTAAATGTGAGTCACCACCAGGGGGCGCCACTCTGTGTGTCACTGAACTTTTACTTTATGAGCTACTCACCGCTTTATGAGAAATTTTAAAAAGTGTGTGTGTGTGTGTGCACACACAGGAGTTTGCTGGTGAAGGCTTGCGGACTCTAGTTTTAGCATATAAGGATCTGGATGATGATTATTTCTCTGAGTGGCAGCTGCGGCATCATGAGGCCAACACTGCACTGGAGGGACGGGAAGAAAAACTCAACCTGCTTTACGAGGAGATAGAGACCGACCTGCTGGTAGACACACACACACACACACACACACACACACACACACACACACACACACACACACACAGATATGTAGAACTGTGTAGAGGATCACACAGTGTCTGATGTTTCAGCTGATTGGAGCCACGGCGATTGAGGACAAGCTACAGGACGGGGTGTCCCAGACCATTGAACTGCTGGCCAAGGCAGACATCAGAGTGTGGGTGCTGACAGGAGATAAACAAGGTGCTTCCCTCACACACGGCTTTACCTGATTGGACTGTTTTCAGAATCAGGCACAACATATTGCAGCCAAACGGAACAGAGCTCATTTACATTGATGGGCCTTAAAGTCACAGCCTGTTTAATTCTGTGACATAAACACAGGTTCAAAGGCAATCTAGAAAGGATTTTGATTTTAAAGGATAAGAAGCACATAATGAAAGAAAAAATGTTTGGGGAAAAGAATGAAAGAAATGCAGGACGATTTTGGTTCTTCTTAGCCATGTTACTTTGTTTCATTTGCATATTTCTGTTTTAGAGGCACTTCCGTGAGTCTTCTAAATGTAAGACTTTAGCCTCTAAAACTGTAAAAGTAATATTTTGACGGTTGCTGCATAAATACAGACTCTCATCATTAAACAAGTAGCAACAGGCTAGCAACACCTTACCAGTCATCTGGGATACCACTGAAAAACCCCTGCTATTTTTTAGGTTATTAAAGCAAACACCTTAGCAATCATCATGTATATCATAGCAACCACTTAGCAACACCTCGACACCAACACTTGGAATAGCATATAAACACTTTAGCAACCTTATAGGATAGCATGCAATACCTTAGCACCACTATGCATACCCTAGCAACCACCTGGGACAGCCCAGAAATATCATAGCAGCTTCCTAAGTCACTAACAATCATAGCGACCCTAACAACCACCTTCTATACCATAGCATATCTTAGCAACCACCCCGGATAGCATAGGAACATTATAGTAACCTCCTGGAATACTATAGCAACAGCCAAACAACCACATTGTGAGGCCTTAAAACCATACTTACAACCTAGGAACCACATTGTATCCCCTAGCAACCATACTAACCTCCTAGGATACTACAGCAACACCCTGGCAACATTCAGGTAAGCACACTGGATACCATAGCAACCAGGAGAGCAGAATAAAGACTGTTGAACTCTTACCGCCTCAGTGAAATGTTTCTTGCCGTTTGTCCAGAGACGGCAGAGAACATTGGTTACGCCTGTAACCTGCTGCGTGAGGAGATGAACGACATCTTCATCATTGCTGCAAACTCCCCCGAGGGCGTGCGGCAGGAGCTTAGGTACCACACCTGCTCTCACACTCCGGAAGCCTCTAAAGTTTCTGGCCCCCTGGCTTTCGTCTAAGACATTATCAGAGAACTAAACAGAGATTTTACACACACACGCATGCGCACACATACACACAAACACACACATACGCGCACGCATGCACACACAGACACAGACACACACATGTGCAAACACATACGTGCACACACACACATGCACGCACACATACGTGCACACACACATGCGTGCACACACACATGCACGCACACACACATGCACACACACTCACACACATGCACGCACACACACGTGCACACACACACATACGCACACACACAAACATACACGCAAACACACACGTGCACACACGCACACACACAAACATACACGCAAACACACGTGCACACACGCACACACACAAACACACACGTGCACACACGCACACACACAAACATACACACAGATGCACACACATGCACACACGTGCACACACACGTGCAAACACATACGTACACACACACACACACACATGCACACACACACACATGCACACACAAACACACACACACACACGTGCACACACACATGTGCAAACACATACGTGCACGCACACACACATGCACACAAGCACACACACTCACACACATGCACACACATGCACGCACACACACACACACGTGCACACACACATGTGCAAACACATACATGCACACACACACATGCACACACAAACACACATACACACATGTGCAAACACATACGTGCACACGCACACATACGTGCACACACACATGCACGCACACACACGCACGCACACACACATGCACACACACACACATGCACGCACACACACACGTGCACACACACATACACACATACGTGCACACACACACATGCACACACACACACACACATGCACACACACACACACACACACATGCACGCACACACACACATGCACGCACGCACACAGATTTTGCTTCTGTTAATATTTACGTCACATTGTTTCTCATCAGAGACGCTCGAGCCAAGATATGTCCTGACTCTGGAGAGGATGTATTCTTCATCCCAGAAAGCATTCTGGGTAACGAACCCAAGGTGGTGCAGGATGAGTGTGTAAATGGAGAGTTTGGGCTGGTCATTAATGGTCATAGCCTGGTGAGAACACGAACATACGCACACACACACTCTTTCATCTGTCTCTGGAAAATATAAAGCTAAATGTTAGGAAACAGAGTTGTGGTACAGGTTTGTTATTGATTTATTTATATATATTATAGACATGAATAATAACATGTCAACATTATGAGTCACTGGAGCAGTGGCGTCCTAGTGGTATGGGATGAGGCTGCAGGATCAGACTGTTGTGGGTATTGCCCGCTGTTGTGGGCAGCGGGCAGCGGTGGCCTAGTGGTGAGGGAGTTGCCCCGCATCGGAAGATTGTGGGTTTGATTCCCTCACCAGTAGATTGCCCTGAGGTACCATTGAGCAAGGTACCATCACCGTCACTGCTCCCCGGGCGCATTCAATAGCTGCCCACTGCTGCTTGTTGTTTGAGTGCATGGGTTAAATGCAGAGGTCCAATTTTGTTGTGGTTCACTGTGTGCTGTGCTGTGACCTCCCAAGGTTTCACTTTTTTCACTTTCATTTAAACCATCCTACACCTACACACACCAAGAGCAGGGACTTCAGTCCCAGTGTTTTCACCACTATCTGTCTGTCCTCTCCCTGTCTGTCTATTTGTTATTCTCATTTAATATACAGCAGTATAATGTTCTATTTTCTGTGAGTGTGTAAATGTATATAAATGTGTGTGTGTGTCTGTGTGTGTGTGATGTCAGGCTTATGCTCTGGAAGCAAGTATGGAGCTGGAGCTGCTGAGGACGGCGTGTGTGTGCAAGACAGTGATCTGCTGTCGGGTCACGCCGCTGCAGAAAGCCCAGGTGGTGGAACTGGTGAAGAAGTACAAGAGAGCTGTCACTCTGGCCATCGGTGATGGAGCAAATGATGTCAGCATGATTAAAGGTCAGCAGCGCTTCTTCAAACATCTGACCAGCCCAGAACATCAGCCTGGCCTTTAGGACTGACTGACTGTCCTTGTAGGTTCAGGTTCTCCTTAACCAGAAACTTTTTTGGAATGAGAACAGTTCACATACACACTGTTTTATCATAAAACCACATCAGTGTTGAGGAAACGTCTCTATAAAAGCTATTTTTCATATTTAATGCCCTCTCAGCCAAAAACGTTTTGTTATAAAATGGGCTCTGGATTCCTCAGTTTAGCCTCAAAACTTTCTGTCCATGTGCCTTTAAGACATATGCAAATGAGAGCTCTCCTGATTGGCTGGCTTGTGTTGTTAAAATATAGTCCAGGCTGAAAAAACTCTGTAGTGTAGTGTAGAGTGTGGGTGGGTTTTAGCTGTTTCAAGCTGAATAAGGGGTACATCCATCCATCCATCCATTATCTGCCGCTTGTCTCAAATGGGGTCGCGGGGGAGTGCTGGCGTCCAACCCAGCGCACACAGGGCGAGGACGGGGGACGCACCCTGGACAGGTCGCCAGCCCATCGCAGGGAAGGGGTACATCTGACATCACAAAAACCAAAGTTAATTTGTGCAGCGTTGATTATACTAATTTACATAAAGCATAATTAGAACATATATTTAACTAACATTAAATTGTATCTAAATGGCAAATGTCTTTTTTCTCTCTGCAGCAGCTCATATCGGTGTGGGGATCAGTGGTCAGGAGGGCATGCAGGCCGTCCTGTCCAGTGATTTCTCCTTCGCTCAGTTCCGCTTCCTGCAGCGCCTCCTGTTGGTCCATGGCCGCTGGTCTTACCTGCGCATGTGCAAGTTCCTGCGCTACTTCTTCTACAAGAACTTTACCTTCACCTTTGTGCATTTCTGGTATGCCTTCTTCTGCGGGTTCTCTGCCCAGGTGAGGAAGCAGGGATGCATCCTGATTGGAGACTGAAGTGATGTGGGTTCATTGGTGTATTACTCTGAAAGGTCTGCCCATGTCTTTGTGGCTTGTTCTGCAGACGGTCTACGATGAAGGCTTCATCGCGCTCTATAACCTGGTATACACATCCCTCCCCGTCCTGGGCTTGGCTTTGTTTGACCAGGTAGGTGCTCTCTGGAATGAAACAAGATGGATGACACACTGTAATAAAATGGTGTCCCTCCACCATATAGTTTTGGGTTTAGTGACTTTAGGTTTAGTTTTGGTTCAAAATCTTCTCCAAACTCTTCATTCAGATGTCTGGTTACATTTACCACCACTGTGGTTTGTGTCTGTGTTGAGGATGTTAATGATGGTTGGAGTCTGGAGTTCCCGCAGCTGTATGTTCCTGGTCAGCTGAGTCTGTACTTCAGTAAGACGGCGTTTATGAAGTGTGCGCTGCACAGCTGCTACAGCTCCTTGGTGCTGTTCTTCGTTCCCTATGCCGCCATGTACGACTCCATGCGCAGTGATGGAAAGGAAGCAGCTGACTACCAGTCATTCGCTCTGCTGACGCAGACCTGCCTCACCGTCACTGTGTGTGTTCAGGTGAGTAGGTCAAGTGTTCCGTCAAATCACAGCTCCTAAAAAGATGATTTGTGATTCCTGTTGTGTATTACAGTCAGATCCTACTAAACAACAGTACAAATGTCTTGATCCCCTCATTTCTTCAAGGACAGTGTTGTTGTCTCTCATGTTCAGTCCAGTCTCTGTACCTGAGCAGTTCTCCAGATCTTCCTGAAGGACAGTGTTGTTGTGTCTCATTTTCAGTCCAGTCTATGTACCTGAGCAGTTCTCCAGATCTTCCTGAAGGACAGTGTTGTTGTCTCTCATGTTCAGTCCAGTCTCTGTACCTGAGCAGTTTGATAGTTCTGTGTTGGTTAATCCACACAGTGATCTACGTCTGAACCTTCAAGCAGAACAAAGCATCTAACTTAAGACATGAAGCAGTGAAGAACAAGGTGCAGATGATTCCAGATGATCTGACAAAGATCAGACAGTCTGACAGGAAACAGGATTTTTATGCCAACAGGGAGATTCAGTACAGAATTTATAGAAATGAAGGGGACAAGACTTTTCTACATAACCCAGTACTTGCATTATTTACATAATCACATTACATAATTACATAATTACATATTGTAAGTTACTGTTTGGTGTATTCTTTCTTTTACCCTTTTTCTCTGTTTAGTTGGGGCTGGACCTGTCCTATTGGACGGCAATTAATCACCTGTTTGTGTGGGGCAGTTTGGGGATGTACTTCATAGTGACCTTCACTATGCAGAGCGACGGACTATACCAGCTTCACCCTCCATCCTTCCGCTTCATAGGTGAGAATGGCCGGTGTAGTGTATAGAAAAGACAGGCGGTAGAGCTGGATATGTGAGAGCTAAAGATGCTGAGATTTATGTAGGGAGGGACGAGGATGGACAGATGTAGGAGTGAGGGACAGCTCAGGGTTAGGGTTAGGCTAACCCTGTTTGGACAGTTTGGAAAGAAAGTTGGAGAAGCAAGGCTGCATTGGTTTGGACATGTTCAGAGGAGAAATGAAGAGTATGTCAGGAGAAGGATGTTGAGGATGGAGCTGCAAGGAAAGAGGAGGTTTATGGATTTGGTGAGAGAAGACATGCAGAGGGACGCTTTAAAAGAGAACAGGAAGACATGGAGATGGATGAGTAGAGCATAGAAAAGAGTAGTTCATTGGAAAGAGTTTCAAACACAGTACAATGCAGTCCATAGGGAATAATGTTGGTTATAGAGCTGAAAATAGATCATAAACAGTAGTGTGCAAAAGTTTTAGGCAGGTGTGTAAAATGCTGTAAACAGAGCGCTTTCAGAAATGGAAGTGTTGATCATTTATCTTCATCAATCAACAAAATGCAGTGAATGAACAAAAGAGAATCTAAATCAGATCAATATTTGGTGTGACCACCCTTTGCCTTCAAAACAGCATCAGTTCTTCTAGGTACACTCACACACGGTTTCTGAAGGAACTCGGCTGGTAGGTCATTCCAAACATCTTGGAGAACTGAGCACAGATCTTCTGTGGATGTAGCTTCCTCACATCCTTCTGTCTCTTCATGTGATCCAGACACACTGGATGATGTTGAGATCAGGGCTCTGTGGGGCCAGAAGAACTGATGCTGCTCTGAAGGTAAAAGGTAGAAACACCAGATATTGATCTGCTTTAGATTTTTCTTTTGTTCCTCACTTTGCATTTTGTAAATTGATCAAAATAAACAATCATTATTGATATTTCTGAAAGCGTTCTGTTTACAGCATTTATCACACCTGCCTAAAACTTTTGCACAGTGCTGTATATTTAATTATAGTGTGTGTGTGTGTGTGTGTGTTTATAGGTGTATCTCGTAACTCTCTGGATCAGTTCAGTGTTTGGTTTACTGTTCTCCTGACTGCTGTGCTGTGTGTGCTGCCAGTTCTGGTTCATCGATTCCTCTTCATCCAGTTTAATCCCACCATCAATGACAAGGTGCACACACACACACACACACACACATACACACACACACTCATGGCACTTTACTTCACTAGGGTTAGTGAAGTAAAGTGCCAATCAGCAGGTAAACCCTAGGGTCAAAAACCCCTCCCCTGTAGTGAACTCGGCTGACACACAGTGTGTGTTGATCTTCAGTCCTTCGCGGAGGCTGAGAAACTCAGATGGACGTCTGTAACGGTGGCGGGGTACCGGAGGAACGTCAGCTCGGAGCCAGGAGTTAGGAACATACTTTTATTGCTCACACTTACAAAAACAAGGAACGGGGACTGCAGTTCTACACATGAAACCCTAGAACTGGGGAACTGCAGTCTAACCCTAGATGCTAAGTGACCTATACTAAGTTACATATACTTAGTCATAGACACCCAGTGACATACACAAAAACCACCCGTTACGCATAGGCTTGACCTACCTAATGAGCCGCACTCCGTTCTGACTCATCGGGGCTTAAATAGTCAGCCCCAATGATGCACACCTGCCTGCAGGGGCTCAGGTGTGCTCAGTCAGAACAGAGCGCCCTCTAGCGTACCCAGAACACCTCCTGTGACATACCTTATACGTGATAGAGAGCGCCCTCTAGCGTGCCCAAAACACAACACAGGTGACAGAGGGCGCCCTCTAGCGTGCCCAACACACCCCACGTGTGACAACGTCAGTCCTGTTCACCTGTACAGTGTAGATGGAAGGGGTTTCAGATAAAGTGGCCAAGTAAATGTGTACACTGCAGTGTTAAAAAATTTGGAATTGACAGATTTTTTGCAGAAAAACATTTATGAAAGTAATAGGGTAAATAATATATTTTTTGAAGTGTATTTGGACGTGTGGATGGATGGACAGTGACTCCTTCTTGTTGTTGGTGCAGGTGAGGTTAAAGGTCCACAAGAAGAAGGAAAAGCGGCCTCTTCCGAAGCGGCGAACAAAAATCCGTCGCTCCAGCACCCGACGCTCAGGTTATGCCTTTGCTCACACCCAGGGATACGGTGACCTTGTGACCTCCACGTGGTTTCTACGGCGATCAGCTGCCCCACGTTCCACAGGCTTCACCCCCACAGGCCGTTCGTCTGGGTTCAAACCTACGGGACGATCGGCCGGTTACAGCCCGTCCAACAAAGCGCAAAACCAAAAACAAGAGGTGGAACCAACAGAACTACAGCAGTACCGACCAGTCCAGAACTTTTCCTCCTAAAGGGAGAACCTGGAGGTGCTGGGTGCTGGGCCATAGAGCCCTTGTTCACATAAAGGGCTATCATCACTATCTTTTATTTATATGAACTGAAAAACATTTCCAAGCTAAGCAAATTAGAATTATTTAAGAAAGTAATTGCTGAATAAATGAGTCTGTCTGGAGCCACTGTGTGAACAGGAGCAGATTGCACACAACATTTTTATAATTATTACAAGCGCCCCAAGAACTTTGTCTGAAAAATGAGCACCTACTTTACTGATATTAGTATAATGGAATAAACACATCTGACACCAAAAAAAAACAAAAAAATCATCCTTAGTGGCAACCCTGTGAAATGAATTCACATTTGGACGTCGGTGCAATTTTTAGTCTGAAAAGACAAACACAGAAGGTGGAGTAATGCATGGACACCAGGTCCATCTGACTGCCATTGCCATGGATAATTTGAATTTAATGTACTAAACACCCTGCTGTTACATTTCATGCATTTTAATTTATTTACTTTATGGTAAACATAATTGGAAAAAAACCCCTAAAATTTTCATACAATTGCTGTTAGCATTTTTACATAATAAGGTCACTTTGTTGCTGGAGGACCACCATGGAAAAGAACTGAATTATTATTCCATATGTATTTCTCCATCTGGCTTGTTCAGTATGGTTTAGCTCTCTTCACTATTGCACAATGACACACCTACATATGACTTCTTATATTTTTCATATGGTAACAAATTTAGTGGAAAAATACATACAATTATTTTAAATGTTCATTTTTTAATGCTGTTTTTGTAATAATAATGCACTTTTATACTGTTTTATTATCAGATATCAGAGCTTGTTTTTGCTTCTGTCACTTTCAACTACTTTAATCTTTATTACAAATGTTTTACTACAAACTAAAAGCTGGAAAAATCAAAGACAGGAATAGGAAATGAATCAGATTTCCTTCTTCCAGAATGGGTGGAAAGTGCAGAAGCTTGAAAAGGGCTATTTTGTTTAATGCTGTTTGTTCCTGTGAGTAAATATGGTGGTGTAACGGTGGCGGGGTGCGGGAAGGACGTCAGTGCAGAGCCAGTGATCCGGAACAAAACTTTATTATCATAAGCCAAGACACAGGGAACTAAAAACCACCACTAACTTAAGGCTTCACCTTGTGATTGAACCACGCTCTGTTCTGACACATCGGGGCTTAAATAGCCGCCCCAGTGAAGCACACCTGTACCTTCATGAGCCCAGGTGTGCTCAGTCAGAACAGAGTGCCCTCTACCGTGCCCAAAACAAACATCACCCATGACAGGTGGGCAGTTTTGGGGATGGAAGGTAGAAGGTAATGGAAGCTGGACTTTAGGTGCTTTGAAGCTCCATCAGTCCTGTCTGAGAGAGAATTTTGCCAAAACATATTGGATGTGGACATCACAGCAATATTACTATATAAAATATCACACACAAAGCTTTAATGTGTAGGGTTTCCAAGGAAACGTTCAGAACGAGTAGAACCAGAACAACATCTGTAAGTGTTTGATATTTCTACATGACGTTCTAGTAATCATTGTGTAAAATTTGTGTAATCTGGAAATTATAAGGTTTAATCCAACTACATGAAATAAATTTGAACAAAATGTGTCCACACACATCAACCCTGGGTTGATATATTAATATATTTACTGAATTACAAAGGCCAAAAGTTGCACTAAATGAAGAGGCATGTGGGGCTGAAAGAGTAGGATCACTGAAGAGAGCTGGGATTCCTGTCACTAGGGGGTGAACATTTTCACCGTGGATCAGAGTGCAAAGACCTGATCAGTATTCTCCCGCTATTCATTTCTCTTTCCATTCCCTTCCTTCTCCAGTGAATGTTTCTGAAATGACCAAGGAAAGGAATGATGACGATTTCAAAACAACTAAGAAGAGGAATTAGGATGAATGTGAAGAAAGCTGCTAGAATGTTTGGGAAATCAAAGACTACGGACAGCAAAACAAGGTGGAGGAGGATGCTAGACATGATGAAGGCTCCATCACAAAGGTGGACCACCCCAGCACTGAGCAAGCCTTGCAGGACATCCCATCTTTGATCAAGTCTAAGAGGTCAAAGATGTCATTTTCTGGATAAATCCACAACACTGATTAAGAAATCTGTAAAAAAGGATTAGAAAAGATTGAAAAGGTATGGGATGATGGATTTGATGTTGATTTGATTCATTTATTCATATTATTTACTTGTATATCTATATCCTCTATTTCTATGTCCTTCTCTCTTCTCCGTGCCACACAGTTAACCCCATGTACCGCATAGTTGACTCCATGGCCCTGTTCCTGTAGTTTAACCGTTCCCTCACGTCCCCGTCATCCTATACCCACACGTTACCAACTGCGCCTCTATTTTCTCTGTTCTCTTCTGAGTGACGCTTTCTTAGCACGTCAAAAACACCCAAACAAGGTCACAGTCTTAGATTAGGTGTCCCCATCGGAGTCCTTGGAGATCCCGGGGGACAGATAAAATGGCACACTCTAAACTGTGCAAGTTAAAGAGAGGATTGAGAGACACAGAGAGAGAAACACTGACTGGTCTCTTGAACATCCTCTAAGAACTTCATTACTCTTCTGTTAATAAACTTGGCTAGCTTCAAAACCTCTTCGCCTCATCACTGACTCTTCGAACCTCGGTTCTCAACCAGAGAATCCAACAGAGACACACCGAAAAAGATGTTGGTCACAGCAAGAGAAGTCACAGACACCTCACAGGCTTCTTCATACATCAGTGAAAAAAGGTCAGTGACAAGACAGTGCTGCTGCACTCAAGACTCCCTGTTCTTGATCACACAAAATCTCCAGAGTGCTGCCCCGAGGAACCAGACAGTCAAGCGATCAAAGTTACCCTGCAAGACCAGTCTCCAGGACTGTCTCACCTTGAAGAGTTTGGCACCACTTCAGGACTGTCTCACCTCGAAGAGTTCAGCAGGACTCCAGGACTGTCTCACCTTGAAGAATTCGGCACAACCCCAGGATCATCCCACTGTGCAGAGTTTGAAATAACTCCAGGACCGTCCCATTGTGAAGAGTTCGGCATGAGTCCAGGACCGTCCCACGGTGAAGAGATCGGCCACCTTCTGGACCGTTCCACCTCAATGGTCTCAGTGATAGTACCACTCCAAATGCCAGCTCTGGAGAGGAGCAGAGGAGTGAGGAAGTGATTTTCTGGAAAGAAGACCCCTGCAATGCAGAAATGGGAACTGTCAAACATCAGAGGTCTGCTTGTTCTACCCATGACATTCTCTGTGTGATTGGCTTTGGACTTCATGTCACCCGCTTCATTGGTATTGTAGTCCTTCACATGGTCACATTGTTAACTTTCAAATACAGACATTAAGGAGAGACAGAGGTGAAGATATTTGCATGTTTGCTGAAATAAACTGAAACAACAGAACAAAGATTTAGACAAAAAACAACAAAACTGATCACAGACACAAAGCACATGACATGCTACACCTCCGGAGATCTGGTGAAGCTAAAAGTTATGGAAGTGAGAGGAACAGTTGCATCTGCTGCAGACTCACTGAGGTCCTACATCATTGAGACACCCAGCAGAGAGACATTTACCCACCCCTGGGGCACCTGAGACACTGGAGACCCCATCTGACAACACCATTCCTGATGCAGAGCACCCACCTGCGTCACCTTAACACTCAGCACACAAAACCATATTGAAATAAAGAACAAAAATAAGAGCTTAATAGAGTTAAGAGTCACTAGTTAAGAGTTTGTTCACAGAGGAGGAATCTAGAGGGATGAATTAAGCCCACTTCTTACGCAGCAGTCCTTTGGTCATGGCTGAACTCTGACAGAACAAAATCTCTCACAGGAAATGCAATGACACAACGGCTGTATGTGTAGAAGGCATACAGTAAGAAAAAAATACAATAAAGGCATACTTCTTCACCTGCTCCTCCATGCCTTCACCTTCCTTGCCTCATCTCCTCCATGCCTTCACCTTCCTCTCCTCCTCTCTATCACTTTCCTCACCTGCTCTCCTTCACACCATCACTTTCCTTGCTTCCTCTCTTTCACACCTTCACCTTCCTCACCAGCTCTCATCCATGCATTCACCTTCCTCCTGTCCTCTCCTTCACACCTTCATATTCTATTTATGTTAATATTTAGAAATATTTTCGGCATACTGCTCCTTGCATTACCCACCAAACTAATACGAATGAAATATCTGTCTGCAGAAATTGTCCCAATGTCATAAACGTTGATTAGAACTACATAAGCACATCTTTCATTTGTGTCATCTTACTGAAGAGTGTGTATACAACATTTTATATTTTCAGTCCAACTGTTCACACACACGCACACACACACACACACATCCAAACCTTACATCTACTGTCAGTGGCCATTTTATTAATAATAATAACAATAAAAACTCTTTACATAAAGATTAATGTTCTTGCATTTATATGCAGCTGAAAGTGCTTTACATTTTGCAACAGTTATTTAAACAACTAGGTGTTTCATAGTAAATAACTACACTAGGACAATTAAGACATCCTACAAATATAAAGTAAATGCATATAAAAAACCCTAATCCTAACCCTAACCCTAAATTACAATGTGAAGAAAATTTAAATGCATCAACAGAAAAGTGGAAAGGTCCACTTTTACACACATGAAGAAGAACAGGGAACCTGTGGAAAATCATCAACTGGCCTGCATTTGAAAAAAGAATGCAGGCCAGTGCTCCGGTGTCGGTCTGCCTGGGCGCGAAAGCGACGAATCGCCCGTTCGATGTGCGCATGGGCCCTCTCCCACACCCGCTCTGCACCCTTGAACCAGTTGTCTACGCTGGGGACCTCCGTGGGAGTAGGGTCCCAGGGGCAAAGCGGTGGTTGGTACCCCAGTACGCATTCGAACGGGGTCATCCTGGTGGAGGAGTGACGCAACGAGTTTTGAGCGTACTCTGCCCAGTAGATGTACTCAGCCCAGTCGTGTTGCCGGTTGTAACAGTACGCCCGGAGGAAGCTGTTCAGATTCTGAATGGTCCTCTCCGCCTGGCCGTTGGTCTGCGGGTGGTGACCAGACGAGAGGCTGACTGTGACCCCGAGTTTCTTTAGGAAGGCCCGCCAAACCCGTGACGTAAACTGGGACCCTCGATTCGATAGGATATCCTCCGGGAGTCCGTAGAACCGGAACACGTTCTGGAACAAAGCATCTGCGATTTGGAGAGAGGAGGGAAGGCTGGCAAAAGGGACGAATCGACATCCTTTAGAGAACCGGTCTACTACCACTAGAACACAGGTGTGCCCCTTAGACCTGGGTAGCTCCGTGACTAAGTCTATGGACAGATGCGTCCATGGCCTCTGGGGCACTGGAAGAGGTTGGAGCTTACCGGCAGGCATCTCTCGCAGGGTCTTTGTTCTTGCACAGGTCTCGCATGACCGAACAAAAGCCCGGACGTCTTGGGTGAGCGTGGACCACCAATATTGCCTGTTCACCTTGTCTAAGGTGCGTGCTATACCCGGGTGCCCTGCTGCTGGAGAGACATGGACCCACCTGAGCAAGGGCCTGTGGAACCGCTCTGGCACATACACCCGATCGGGAGGGCATTCCCCCGGCCTGGGATTGCGCCTGGCTTCCCGGAGGATGTCCCGCTCAAGGTCCCACTGCACCGGGGCAGCCACCACCGTTGGAGGCAGGATGGGTACTGGTTCTCTCTGGGCCTCCAACGGGTTACGCATGCGGGACAATGCATCTGCCTTCCCATTTTTGGACCCGGGGCGATACGTGATAGAAAACGAGAACCGAGTGAAGAACAAAGCCCACCTGGCCTGACGAGGGTTGAGTCTTTTGGCCTGCCGGATGTACTCCAGATTCTTATGATCGGTGAGCACCATGAATGGATGTCGAGCACCCTCTAACCAGTGGCGCCACTCCTCCAATGCTGCTTTGACTGCTAGCAGTTCCCTATTCCCTATATCGTAGTTTTGCTCCGCCGGGGTCAACTTGCGTGAATAGAAGGCGCACGGATACAATTTACTGGGGTTGCCATGGTTTTGGGATAAGACAGCTCCCAGTCCCACTTCGGATGCATCTACCTCTACGATAAAAGGCCTCCCGGGGTCTGGGAGTTTAAGGATAGGTGCGGTCGTGAAACGTCTTTTTAACTCCTCAAAAGCTACACGCGCCCCCCGAGTCCAGCTCAAGGACACCGGTTTGCCTCTCAGCAAGGAGGACAGGGGAGCTGCCACTGTGCTAAAGTTTCTGATGAACCTACGGTAAAAGTTGGCGAACCCCAGAAATCTCTGTAACTGTTTGACGGTACGGGGCTCAGGCCAATGCATGACCGCCTCTACCTTGCCTTTCTCCATCCTTACCCCCCGGGGCCCGATGAGGTAACCAAGGAACCCTATCTCTGCCTTGTGAAACTTGCATTTCTCCGCCTTTACGTACAACCCATGTGAGAGCAAACGAGAGAGCACCTTGCCTACCTGGGAGACGTGTTCGGCATAGGATTTGGAAAAGACTAAAATGTCGTCCAGATACACTATTACAAATTTGCCTAGCATGTCTCTCAGGATGTCGTTAACGAAGGACTGGAAGACAGCTGGAGCATTTGCGAGTCCGAACGGCATCACCCTGTACATGTAGTGGCCTGAGGTGGTACTGAATGCTGTCTTCCATTCGTCCCCCTTTCGTATCCTCACCAAGTTGTACGCACTGCGGAGATCTAGTTTCGTAAAGATTTTGGCCCCTTGGAGTTGTTCTAAGGCAGAGGGAACCAGGGGGAGCGGGTAGCGGTACTTAACAGTCACCGAGTTCAGGCCTCTGTAGTCGATGCACGGCCTGAGTCCTCCGTCTTTCTTTTTCACAAAGAAAAACCCGGCGGAGGCTGGCGAGGTGGACCGCACGATGAACCCCTGAGCTAATGCCTCAGCAATGTACTCCTCCATTGCTCTCGTTTCCGGGCCCGATAACGGGTAGATGCGAGAGCGAGGGGGTGTAGCACCAGTCAGGAGGTCAATCGCACAGTCCCAGGGTCTGTGGGGGGGAAGCCGCGTAGCCCTTTTGGAGCTAAAGACCTGCCTCCAGGCGGCATACTCGTTTGGGATGGCCGGAGGTAGGTGAGCCAAGGGGCTCTCCACTGAGGTAGAGGACACAGATAGCCTTGGGGGAAGGCACTGAGCAGCGCACCTTGGGGCCCATGACTGGATCTGTCCCGTTGCCCAGTCCACTACAGGGTTGTGAGACCTCAACCATGGAAGACCTAATACCATCTCATAGCTGGACTGGGTAAGGACAAAGAATGTGATGTGCTCTGTATGGGACGGCTGGATGGTAAGTTTAACCGGGTCGGTTACCTGTGACAACCCGTTGTTCGGGATGGGTCTCCCATCCACGGCTCGGATGGTAACCGATCGGTCTAATGCGTGATGAGGTACCCGCAGGCGATCTGCAACGGAAGCGGAGAGGAAGTTGCCAGCCGATCCGGAGTCTATTAGTGCTGAAACATAAAACATATTATTCGCATAGCCCACAGCAACCCTCACCAAGCACTGGTCAGTCAATAAAGCAGCCTTTGAACAAACTGTTCTTACATAGTCTTTCTGCCTTATGGCTGGACAGTCCTTCTTCCAGTGCCTTGGACTGCCACAGTGATGGCAAAGTCTCCAACTCCCTTGCCGTTCCTTTTCGGACTTGGGTCTCGTGGCTCCGAGTTCCATTGGTTCTCCCCACTCCCGCTCCTCGGGCTTCCGGGGAAGCCGCCTGGACGGGTGATGTGCGAGGGGGACTCCGAGGGCGTGGCCGTGGAGATCGGGGTGGCTGGGACCGGCGGTGCTGGTCCAGTCGGATTGCTAGATCGATGACTTCGTCTAGCTCCAGTCCCACATCCCTGCAGGCTAACTCCCGCTGGAGTTCCTCGTGCAGACCTGCCCTGAACACCGTGAGGAGGGCCCGGTCGTCCCACCTGCTATCCACCGCAAGGATGCGGAATTCCATTGCGTAGTCCGCAGCCGAGCGCGCCCCCTGCCGGAGCCTCAGCAGTCTGTCCCCACCGGCTAGTCCATGGGCGGGATGGTCAAAGACGGCACGGAACTGGTCACAAAACCGAGCATAAGAACGTACCGCCCCGTGCTCTCGGTCCCAGACTGCTGTACCCCACTCCGCCGCGCGACCAGAGAGTCGCCCAATGAACGCGGTAATTTTCTCGCGGTCTGTCAGGTGGGGAAATTGTTCGAAGTACATCGAAAAAGCGACTACGAAGCTTCGACAGGAATCCGGATCCCCGGCATACCTTTCAGGCAGCGCCACGTGAAGCCCCGTGTCTCTGGGGGGCGGAGTGGTGATCGTCTGCAGTTGCGGGGGAGGGAGCGGACCGGCGGCCACCGTTAGCTTCTCCATCCGACTCGAAAGCTCCGCCAGGGCGGCGAAAACGTTGTGTTGCGTCCGCTCCTGCTCCGTCACCCGCCCGCAAAGCTCCTCGATTTCTCCCCTTCTCTCTTCGCGGGGAAAACCTCCGGCTGCGCCTCCTTGGGAGGTCCGTTCATCTGTCATGTTTTGCCGTTCGCTATGAAAGAGAAAAGCGGAGGCGCAAATGCACGGAGAATACAGTTTAATCACGCACACAATGGCTAACGGACACTTCCGGATCGGCTTGGCTGCCTTAAGTGATCTCCGTTCCAGGTGTTGCAGATCCTGTTGAAAATGCGAGCAAGAGTAAAAACACGGCTAGTACTCCGGAGATCGGGATCGAACTCCGGGTCGCGCCGTGACAGGCGTGACAGACATGCAGTCTGAACCACTAAACACCCAAGTCTTCTCCTTTTGCATCTGTTGGAATGTATTCTTGAAAGGTTTAGAAAGAACAAGAGCTTGTAAATAAATCTAGTAAAAGAATGTTTTAATCCAGAGAAATAACAGAGGTTTCAGTTTTTTTTAAATCTGAATGTACTGTTATTTTTAATTTTCTGGAGTTAGGGTTAAGACCTGGAGTTAGAATTGTCACGCTGCACCTGTAATTCCACTTTCAGAGCATTTTTCTTTGTTTCTGTTTTTTTTTTTTCTAAAGACAAGGTAGTTTTGTAAATAACAGCACTTTCTTTTCCTTTGTTTTATATTTGGAGTTGTGTTCATTTGTGTTGTTTTTTCTTGAGTGCTGTTGGTGTATTTCCATTATGTGGAAAAGGTTTCTTCATCAATTTGAAGAATATATTTTTAAGAATCTAATCAAATCCAGTTGTTTTTGAACTTGTGTCAGGGGTGTTCTGTTTCTGTTTTATTCTCAGCAGAGGGCACTCTGTTCTGACGGAGCACACCTGAGCTCATAGGAGACAGGTGTGCTACATTGAGGCTGACTACTTCAGCCTCAATGAGTCAGAACAGAGCACGGCTCATTCGATAAACTTCTGTTATCGTCACGGGTGGGTTTGTGTCTGGATTTTGGTTCTAGTTTTGTTCTTGGTCCAGTTTCGTGTCTGGTTCTATGTTTCTGTTCAATAAAAGTACCTCAAGAATCTCTGGCTCAGCGATGATGTCCTTCCCGAGACACCGGGACAGGGAGGAAGAATATTCTGTTCACCTCTAAACAGTTTAGTGCTGAAAGACTGGAATCTAACATCTAAAACCTGCTGGGAGCTCTTGTTCATTAAGAGAGAAATTATGAAGGACCTCCAGAAAGCATAAATACGTGTTCAGTGAGGAGCTCAAATGGATCCATTTTAAAAAAAGAACATTAGTGAAGAATTTTTTTTTCCTTGATAGAAATATTATGTTGATCTCAGACTGATCTGCCCTAAACCCGTTTCCCACGTTCAACTGGTTTTAAACTGAATTTAGCAACACTGTTTTAGGTTTTAAAGCTAATCTGCTTTTAAACTACTTTAATGTGCTTCGTTTATCAAGTGAACATCCAATTTAGAACTTTCTGTTGTTGTTGCTGTTGTTTTTAACATATTGTAAGAAGCTAAGTTAAATTAATTCAAGGCATATGGAAAATAAAAAAATTCATCTTCAGACAGACTTGCCTGGAGGTTCAGGTTGGTGCATCCTTTTCCTTCTGATTCAAGGCGGGCTTTTCCAGAAACCAGAAGTGGTGGTTCTCTACCACTATACTACATAATCCATCTGTCTGTCCCTCTGTCTTATCCAGGGATGTCGAGCTGGAGTCGTGGAGGGCCGGAGTCCAGCATATTTAGGTGATTTCCCTCCTAGGGAGAGTTAAAAAAAATGTACTGAATTTAAATTTTCCATTTATCATTCATTTTGAATGATTCATTTTTTCATAACTGTTTTTGTTTCAATTTTTTCCAATAAGTAGGGTAAGGGACTTATTATTGTTGTCGCGGGGCAGCGGTGGCTTAGTGGTTCGGGCGTTGGCCGGAGGATCGGGGTTCGAACCCCTTCCCAATGGGTTGCCCTGAGGTACCCTTGAGCAAGGTACCGTCCCTGTCACGCTCCTCCCTGCGATGGGCTGGAGACCTGTCCAGTGTGTGTGTCCCGTCCTCGCCCTGTGTGCGCTGGGATGGACTCCCCTGTGACCCCGCTTGGGACAAGCGGCAGAAAATGACTATTGTTGCGTTTGTTACAAACTACATTTCACAGCATGCACCTGCACAGAGCACTGTTTTTTTTTTTTTGGTCCCTCTGTGGCTGTACCTCCAGATTCAGCTCAGCTGGAGTTAATTAGTCTGCAGGTCTCAGTGAACAGGTGGGTGTTTCTGAGTGCTGTATTTAATCTAAAACAGAATTAAAAGTACAGGAGTAAAAACTAGACGGAGCAGTGTCGGTCCCTGTGCTGGTGTCCGGTGTTCAGGAGTGTTTGGACAGGTTGGTGAACTTTTCTGAGGTAACGGTAGTTTTGGCGCCAGTGCTCCTCAGGAGGCTGTGAGCGCGAGACTGAATAAAGTGTGGGCGTGGTCTGTTCTCCCACCTGTGTAGAAGCGTGAGCAGCAGCAGAGCGTCACTCAGCAGGAGGAGGAGCTGTGTATTGACAGGAGTGTAGGAGATGGGCTTCATTCACTCTCTTACTGATGGAGCACTTTAATACGGGCCGCTCCGAGGGATTCACATTTTACTGAATTAAGCTCATTAGTGGGTGAAAGGAGCTACAATAAGGAAGTGAAGGCGTTTAAAAACGGGTTAAAGTGTTTCTGAAACGTCTCCAGAATGTTCTCCAGAAGCAGGTCGGCGCTGGTTTGTTCTGCTTGTTTAAAACTGAAACACCGCAGACGGGATATTTTCTAACACACAGTCTGAGCCCCAACCCGAGTCTTCCTCTCTCACTGTGGTGTTCAGAAAGGTGAGACAGAGTGAGAGAGTGAATAAATCTCCCGGAACAGGAGCAGATCTCAGGGTTCCTCAGCTGCTCTGAGGTTCTACCTGTGGGCCGTTTTGTGGAGTTGAGTGGAAACACTGCTGTGCTGCTCCTCCAGTTCCTCTCCCAGTGGCTCCTGTTCTCTCTCCTGAAGAAGAGGCTTCTGAACAGAAGAACGGACTCTCTTCTGTCCTGATGGAAATGGCTTTTATGTGTTTTTTGTTTCTTGACTGCTTTTAGTTTTTCATTATGTTAAAATTTCTTCATTAATTTGAAGAATTTCATTTACGTTTATTACATTTAATGAAATGTATGGCATGATGCTCTTCTCCAGAGCGACGTCCAGCTCCTGATCACAGGGACGGTCTCTCTGGAGCAGCTTGGGGTTCAGGGTTCGCTCAGGAACCCAGTGAGGTTCTGGAGGTGGGATCTGAACCTGCGACCTCTTGGTTTGTAGGCGAGTATCCTTCCTCTAGACCAGTGATCCTCAAACTTTTTACACTGAGTACAAACCTCCAAAAAAGATTTGGGTCTCCAAGTACCACTATTATGACTAGTGTTAAAATAACAGAACACAGGCCTAATCGCACAACAAATCATCCTATTAGGAATGATGTTTATTATTGACTGTCATCTATAGCCACAACTGTACTCCTTTTTAACCATTTGTAAGTGAGAAAATTGAGATAACTGTAATGCAAACACTCACAGTGGATGAAAATATGAAGAATAACATCTCTACTGCATTCAAATACTCTCAGAAAGGGAAAATATTAACTGTACTGCATTTAAATATGGAATGTGAGGATATTAACACTTACAGCAAGTGAAAATATCAATATTAACAACTGTGCTGCAATTAAATTCCCACAACTAAGAATAATTATAATAACACTTCTATACCAACAGTGTGACATCTTAACGGTGAATACAAGTAAAGTTAAAAGTTGGAGACAAGTTACAAATGCCTAATGAGAAGGGTGCGCCTGCCTCTGTGAACACAGTCCTGTGATGCCTGAGTCAGTCGAGGTTGGCTTCAGTCGCGTGTTTGGTTTAACAGCCACCCTGCTTCTGTATTTAGTTTTTATGGAGGAAAGTAAAGAGAAGCCTTTCTCACACAGATATGTGCTCGCAAAGGGAAGAAGAAAGCACAAGGCCTTGTTCGAAGCTGCAGTGTATTTGCTGCATCTCTGTATCCAGAAGTCCAAAAACGACTGCGTTTCGAAAGCAGACTTCAGTGTTTGGTCACAAGCCACTTCTGTTAAACTCTCTTGCTCACCGACAGTTCAGTCGTTGGGTTTTTCAGATGTTTCGATGTCAAATGGGCTCCTCATCCAGTTGTTGGATTCAGGCATCACTGGGAAATATACCCGGAGATGCTGCCTGAGAGAGACTAGGTGCACTAAGATGTTGTCCCTCACTTCATCAGCCAGGGTCAGGTTGCTGTCTGACAGCAAACTCTCCAAAGTGGGGATACAAACATCTCCTGTTTTGACCTTGATTTCAAACAGCTCCATCTTTTTCAGCATAGCGTTGATTTTTTTCCTGCACAAAAGTTCCTGGAGAGTACCTGCAGTGCCAAGTTTAGATGAGAGAGAATGTCCGACAAGTATGCCAGCTGACTGAGCCACAGAGTTTTCAAAAACATCAGATGAGGCTTTGTCCTGTAAGAATATCTGGACTTCTCTGTGCAATTCAAAAAGCCTTGACAGCACCTTCCCTCTTGATGGCCACCTCACTTCTTTATAAAGCAGAAGCTGGATGTGTTGGCTGCCCATCTCGTCGCAAAGCACACGAAACAGATGAGAATGCATAGGTCGGGCCTGGACAAAGTTGACCGTTTACAGCCATGTCCTACACAGACTTAAGCTCTTCGGGTATCTTCTTCACCACCAGGGCCTCGCGATGAATGCTGCAGTGAGTCCATCGCATCTCTGATGCCAACTCACAAATTGGGGCTGCTGCTTTGCTGTGGCGCCCTGTCATAGCCCTGGCACCATCTGTGCAGACTCCAACACACCGTCCAATGGACTCAATCGAGTCCATTCTCTTTGAAAAAGACGTTCAAGAGCTGGAAAATGTGCTCAGCTGTAGTTTGGGTCTGAAGTGGCTGGCAGAATAGAAAGTCCTCCTGAGCTGTGTCATCATATTCGTATCTAATATAAACAAGCAAATTGGCCAAATCTGCAACATCCGTCGTCTCGTCTAGCTGAATGGAATAAAAGCGGCTACTTTTAACGCGCTCAGTCTGTGTGTTTTTAACGTCCTCTGCCATGGTCACTATCCTCCGTGACCGTGTCGTTTGAAAGTGGCACTTGATTCAGCTGTCTGGCAGCCTTCTCCCCACACATGATGCTTGTTATTTATTTGGCCAACGGTAGACACAATTGTGTGTGGCTTCCCGGCTTTTGCTATACGGAGGCTGTCATGATATGAGGCTTCTGAAGCTAATTGTCATGTGTGGGGCGTTTTGGGCACACTAGAGGGCGCTTTGCTCTGACTGAGCACACCTGAGCCCAAGCAGGCACAGGTGTGCATCATTGGGGCTGACTATTTAAGCCCCGATGAGTCAGAGCAGAGCACGGCTCATTGGTTAGGTTAAGCCTAAGTGTAAAGGGTGGTTTAGGTTTAGGTTTAGGTTTAGGTTTTTTGGATTCGGGTAACTTGGTTTGGGCTGCAGTTCTCCTGTTCCCAGGTTCTGCTTCGAACTGCAGCCCTTGTGTCTTGCTTTTGTAAACTGTGGACAATAAAACAGTGCTCCGAACTCCTGGCTCCACTCTGGCGTCCTTCCGGTACCCCGCCACCGTTACACTAATACTCTTTATTAGCTTGTACCATACTTGTGAATAGCATGATTATTCAGCAAAGCAAAAACTATTTTAAATTTCATTTCAGTGATCTTGTAGCTAATAAAATTTGATTTGCTCTATTACCTAATAGTATTATGTCTCTAAAGCTATTATTTTACCATAGTTTGAGAACCACTGGTCTAGAGTAAGATAAGGTTTTATTAATAAATTGGATCCTGCGGCAAACCATGGATATTCTCCACTGGCCTGTCTGGACCCATTTTGATCCAAGGTTTGATGTGTATTTATTTTCCTTATTTCTTTTGCCATTTTGGATCTCTGAGTGAATGATGGAAGATGCCATCCATTGGTCTGCCTGGGCTGTCCCAGAGTTCCAGATTATACTTCATTATTGGGCTAAAATATTGATGAAGTAGTTTGTTTTGTTCCTAGGTTTTTCATGAGCTAATTTGTTTTTTTTGGATCTCAGGGCAAACAATGGATGAAGCCATCCTTCATCCTGTCTGGGCCTGCTTTGTCCCATAGGTTCAGATTTGATTTTCCAATGTATACTTCATCATTTGGGCAGCATATAGATAGTGATTTATTGGCTTGTCTGGGGCCATTTTAGTTCTAGTTCTAGAGTGAAATAAAGTATTATTTTCTTATTTTTATTTTTGTATTTGATCCAAGAGTAAATTTTGGAATCCTTAGGGTAGGTTAGAGAGGGTGTGAACGGTTAGGTTAGGGGTCAGGGATTAGGGATTGGGGTTAGGGTTAATCCTAGAGAAAGGGAAGAAGAAAAGGATCGGGTTCCCGCGGGTGTAAACTTTGTATGCACTGGCATTCAACGTCGTCCACTGAACCCAACGGTCTAATGTGAAGTTCCATGGGAAATCTTGTATTGAGGTTTGAGATCCACCATTTTTGTGCCCTTGTTCCTCCGGCTGTGGACCAGTTCAGGTTGGCTTCTAAAACTGTTACCCTGACTGCTTCCTAGTTGTGTGCAATAAAATGCTGGACTATGAGTTTCTTTCTTTTTTGTAATGTTGTGTTTGTGTTGGGCCATTCTGACTTGAATGGTGTTACCTGTCTCTCCCACATACTGTTTTATATTTTGCACATTCAATCAGGTAAATGTTGTGCGCTCGTTCGATATGTGGTAAGCGTTTCTTTTGTACTTTTGTTGCGTAGTGCTCATCTGGGGGTTTGGAGTTTTGGGAATTTTTGATGGTTTGATTAGGTTCCTGATCAAAAAATCTTTGAGGTTCTGTTTCTCTGATTGTACAATAACCAAGTTATCACGGCATAAATTTTGGTTGTGGCTGAAAAATGTTGAAATGAGGACCTGATTGTTTATTAAAGCTTTGAATAAAATCTGTATAGCTTCTTTAAAATCTTCCTGTGTTGTACAAATCATGTGAAATCGTAATAATGGGTATTGAATCAGTCCTGCGAACATGTGTTTGGGGTGGAAGCTGCATTTATGGAGTAAAGTGTGTGTGTGTGTGTGTATCTCTTTGCTTGAAAAAAACTTGTGTATCTGATTTTCCTGTGAATTGAAATTCTGGGCCTTTGTAGGTGGTAGTATCTAAAAATGTGACCATATTTTGCATTCAGTTCAAATTTCGATTTGATGGACAGATTGTGTAAAGAAGTGGTTGACAAATTTCATTACAATCCTCTGTGGAATGGCTCCAGACTCCCCAGATATCATCCTAGGGTAAAGGAATGGAGTGGCTTTTTGGGGTTTTGGGAAAGGGCAGAAGGCAGGGGCAATTTTTAACTTTTGAATTTTTTTTTTTTTGCTATATTTTTTTTCAAACCATTGCTGTCCCTTTGATCTGGAGGAAGAACTCCCCATTAAAGTGAAAATCATTCCCGGACAAATTTATGTCCATGAATTCCAATGTCGGCGTGAACGGCGGTGGTGCTGTTTCAGTCGAATCTGTAAAAAAAAAAAATAATAAGTTTGCCATTTGAGCCTCTTATGATAGTTTTATCGGTCATATTGAGCTGGACCCTCCCTGTGTCTGCAGGTTTATGGGGACACAATTAGATCTGTCTTTTGTGTTAGCCCTGAAGAGTACCCTTCTTGGGGTTTTAGGGGTAACCCTTTGTACTTTAGGGGGACTGTTTGGGGATGGAAAATTGAGGTTTTGCATCCTCTCTGTGTCAGAGTGCCCTTTGTTCTCTGTGGAAAGTGTCCAGTCTCCCCTAAAATCAGTCCTTATGGATGCTGATTTATTGTGTCTTTTGGTTTGTTGGGTCAGAAGTCCCGGTGGAGAGGAGACTATTTTCCACCTGAACCAACATTCTCCCTGTCGGTGGTCGTTTGGCGTGGAGAAGGAGAGGAATTAGTGTGAGTATTTTCAGGGTTTGAGGTTTGTTCAGGCGTAGGTGTCTGTATTCTATTCTGTAGAAGTGCGTGGGTTTCATGGATAGTTTTGTCCTTTAGTCTTCTGCCGTGGCCCTTTTGGCCCAAAGAGTGGCTGTGGAGTAACACTTTTCCCACTCTTGGTGGCAACTTGTTGGATTTTGGCACTCTCTGATACCAGTGCTTCCTCATAGTGTTGTTTGAGGATCACCATTGTTGAAGGCCCAATTTTTGGCAGGAGCCTGATCGAGTCTGACCAGATATGTAGGCCTGGGTCTCGTTTGGTCGCTATAACGCACTGTATCCGCATAGGATTAAACTTGTTGTTGGTGTGGAAGATCTTACTATATGGTTTTATGGGAGGAGGAAGCAGTGGATTAATAGGATGCTAGGGTTAGGAAAAAGCATTTTTCCTAATGAGCCAATCAGATGGAGAGCCTGGTTAGGGGTGGGCGGACTATGGGGAGTACTACATCCAGATTCCCCCTAGGAGAAAAAAGCATGCGTAGGGTATGTTAGGGTAGGAGTAAGGGTTAGTAGGGGCAGTGGTGGCTAGTTGGGCCCCAGATCGGAAGATTGTGGGTTCAATTCCTTCACCAGTAGGTTGCCCTGAGATACCCTTGAGCGATTTATTTAGTTAAATTAAGTAGCTATTGGATCTGTGTTTTACAGTCTGATTGTTTACATTCAAGATAGATGGATGGAGCAAAGAAGGGGAGATTTACGGGACTTTGCATATTCCCCTGCTTGCTCACCAATCCAGTTCATTTCATTTACTGCATTTAGCAGTCCTAATTACAGGGACAGCCCCCTGGAGCAATTCAGGGTAAAGAGTCTTGCTCAGGGACCCAGTGGTGGTAGTGCCAGAGGTGGGATTCAAACCTGGGACTTCTTGAGCCACAGGTCCATAGGCAAGTACCCTACCACTAGACCACCAGCACCCTGAGGTTCCTTCCTTCATCATGTAACCTGTACCGGGTCATGGGAAAAGGATGGATAGATGTGATTTATAAAAATAAGTTAATAAATAAAATGTATATATTTACATTTACGGCATTTAGCAGATGTTCTTATTCAGTGCGACTTACATGTCCTGATTACGGGGACAGTCCCCCCTGGAGACACTCAGGGTTCAGGGTCTTGCTCAGGGACCCAGTGGTGGTAGTGCTGGAGGTGGGATTCGAACCTGGGACCTCTTGATCCAGAGGTCCATAGACAAGTACCACCACTAGATTACCACCACCCCTATATATAAAAATATACATTTCAAGCAAAGTGATAGGATGGAAAGAAAAGTGAAAGTAACAACCCTTGTCATTGCAAGGTCACAGCACTCAATGAAACCAGACCTCTGCATTTAACCCATGCACTCAAACATCCTACAGCAGTGGGCAGCTATTGAAAGCACCCAGGGAGCAGTGACAGGGATGGTACCTTGCTCAAGGGTACCTCAGGGCAACCTACAGGTGAGGGAATCAAACCCACAATCTTCCAATGCAGGGGCAACTCCCTAGCCACTAGACCACCGCTGGATAGGTGTGAGTTTAAAGAATATATATATTTCAAGTAAAGGGTAAGGGTTAGAATTAGGGCTGTATGGCTTGTTGTGGGAAAATGAAGAAAAAAGTCGGGGCCCGTGTTTTGTTAAGTGTTGCTACCAGTCTGCTGCTTCTTTAAATTATTTTTGTCACAATAGAAGAATTTGATAACCAATACTGGATGATTTACAAGCCTTCGTGGATCCGTCCACTGGCCCGTTTGAGCCTATTTTGTTACCAGGGTTTTTTTTTGGTTTTTTTTTCCCCATTTGTTTGGCTACTCATTTATTTAAATTATTCTATTAATCTGTTTTACTCTGTTTATCTCCCTTAGAGTGAGTAGTAGATACTATGTGAATCTGAGTGTTTGTTGTCTATTGTTATTGACTTATCAACTGGATGATCAAGTGTTGAAGGGGAGATTCATGGGATTTTGCGTATCCACTATCTAGTTCCTCCCCTTTAGAACCCTGAACTAGGTGGTTAGATGTTTATAGGCTGGGTCAAGAAACGAAATGATGGAGACAGAAATAGTCTTTATCTTGTCATTTGGTTTTATTTTCCATGCCACTGCTGAATTGTACTTCCAATTTCTACCAGTGTGGAACATTTTTGAAACTTGAACATTATTTCGCTTTGCTTGAAGTTCTGACAACTTGGTTGGTAAAAATGTTAGTGCTAACAGATTTATTATCATAAATTCATCATATTACACATTCCTCTTGATGAAAATTGGTTCCCAGTGCTGATGAAGGTGTTACCCTTATATATTTGTTCTTTAACTTTGGACATATGTTATGCTGTATTATCTTTATATATATTTCTAGCAGTGCTTGTATGTTGTTTTACATGCTACCAATTCTGACTGGATTGACAGAGTGCTTTATATGTTCAAACTTGTGCTTGCAAGTCACACTTTTCCCACTTACAAATTCCGGTAAGTCACATTTTCAATTTTATGCAATTTTTGTATTACATTTCTCCAGTGTTGGTGAGCTTGTGCTGTCCATGTGTTCCATTCTCTTGGTGTTAAGGTAAAATCCCCTTTTCATTCCCGTAATCCACTTTTTATCGTTCCCATGCCCTTCTTCCATCCTTTCCTAGGTTTTGCTTTCCTTTTGGATATTCTCCCAGTTCCCATTCCTGTTCCTGTTTTTATAGGGTTATAACAGCCATTAAATTCTTATCATTACTTCTTGCATGTCTGCTTTTGTAAGTTCCCTCATCTAGTTTTCTCATTTAGTCCACTGTGGCATTATGACCCCAGTTTCTTAATCCAGGCACTTTCCTTTCCTTTCTTTGCCTCTTTGACCATTTGGGGATTGTGTTCCAGCACTGTACCTATTAATGGTGTTAAACCATGCTTTAAGAAGTGTGCTACCAAGTGGGTGTTTTTCTCCTTTTTTTTTAATGCTTCACCCGTATATTGTAGGCAGCATTTGCTGCATTCAATGAGGTACAGGGTGCTGGTGGTCTAGTGGTGGTACTTGTCTATGGACCTGTGGATCAAGAGGTCCCAGGTTCAATCCCACCTCCAGCACTACCACCACTGGGTCCCTGAGACCCTGAACCCTGAGTGTCTCCAGGGGGGACTGTCCCTGTAATCAGAACATGGAGACACTCTGGAGAAGAGCGTCTGATAAATTCTGTAAATGTATACGCAATTCTTAGTGTAGGATGTGTAGTAAAAAGTGAATGTACGTTTCTGATAATATTCCGGATAGGATGTGAGGGCATGCGATTGTATCGGTTTCAGTTGGGGAAGTTGGGGCCCTTAAATGTGGTTGTATCTAAGAAATTGATTGATTCATTGTGGATTTCAAATTTTATTTTGATGGATGGATTATTCCCTGCGATGGGCTGGCGACCTGTCCAGGGTGCGTCTCCCGTCCTCGCCCTGTGTGCGCTGGGTTGGACACCAGCACTCCTCCGCGACCCCGTTTGGGACAAGCGGCAGAAAATGGATGGATGGATGGATTATGTGTGTTAAGACAGTCTGCTCACTCTTGGAAATCCTTCGTAGTGACGGATTGTAGCTTGATTTTACTTACTTACTTATTTTATATATACGCATATATTCTCTATTTTTCTCTGTTCTCTGTTCTCTTCTGAGTAACGCTTTCTTTGCACGTTAAAAACACCCAAACAAGGTCATAGTCTTAGATTAGGTGTCTCCACCGGAGGCCTTGGAGCTCCCGGAGACAGATAAAAAGGCACACTCTGAACTGTGCAAGTTAGAGAGAGAAAGGATTCAACATAGAGAGGAACACTGACCAGTCTTTTGACATCTTGCAAGAACTCTGTTACTCTTCTGTTAATAAACTTGGATATAGCTTAAAACCTCTTCGCCTCATCACTGACTCCTCGAACCTCGGTTCTCAATCGGAGAATCCAACACTAGCATGGGTCCAGACACCCCAAATGTCATCCACATAACGGTAATAATGGGATGGCTTTTTGGGGGAACGGGAGAATGCTGAGACTTCCCATTCTGCCATAAAGATGCTGTTATAACCCTTTGATTTGTAGAAACAATTCCCAATTAGATATAAAATCATTCCTGGAGAGATTAATTTCTAGGAGTTGTTATATCTCCCTGTCCGGTCTTTTGGAGTCTGGATTTTTTTGAACATTTTTGTATCAATGTTAGTCTACAAACTGTCTATATCCATTGTAAACAATGTTGCATAAAGTGGAATCCTGATGTTTTTAATTCTGTGTATGAAATTGTATGTATGTTTTAATGTAACTCGGGTGGGTAGTGGAGAGTGGGTTTAAAAAGTAATCTAAATATTCCGCCGTTTAGTAGATTTTACTCCCACAATCGGATATGATGGGTCTCACTGGGGGGATTTCATGAGGTCTCAGTTTTCTGTTTTTTTAATGGATTTTAGGAAGCATGCAAAATGTTCTGACCCTAGGTTCAGTTACCTAGGTTACCAACCATATAGGCTTTTTGTTTGGCATTGATGAATTTCTTGGTGTGTAGTGATTGAACTATGTTTTTGACCATTGGTATTGTATCTCTATAGATGGGTGTATTTAATTTGCGATAATAGTGTCTCTGAGTTGTCTGAGTTGCTTTCCCAAAGATATTGAGTTCTATCCATGATCACTAGCTTAGAGCCTTTGTTTGCTGGTTTAAACACTATCTGTTTGTTGTGTGACAATTCTTTCAGGGCTTTGATTTCATCTAAAGTGAGACTGGGTCACCCGCAGTCTTTTCCCCGATCTATTTTGGCCCCATGATTTGGCTATGGAAAAGCATTCCCTCCAGTCTTGATGACATGTTTATAATAACTGGGCTTTCTGGTCCTTAAGCGCCTCTTCTTAGTGCTGTCTGAGGACGGGTTGTGTTGCCTTCAGTTAAAGATTGGGTTGTTAGGTTGGGTGTAGCGGGTTTGATCATCCCTTTAAGGTTCTTTTCCATTTTTTTGGAGGGTTAGGGTTTAGGGTTAGGGGGAAAAAAACCTAGGCATCCTGAGGGTAGGCCATACCCAGGTAGAGGTGGGAATGAGAGAGGTAGAAAAGTGGGGTTTAGGATCAGGGGTCGAGGTCCAAGGTGAGGGTTAGGGGTAAAGGTCAAGGTGGGTTAAGGTTAGGGTTAGGGGATATGGTAGGGTTTTTTTATTTTGGGGGGGAGTGGGGGCAGATAGAAGGGAAGAAGAAGAAAGGGAGTAGAAAAAGGTTGGATTACCCAGGATGCCAGGCTTTGTGGCACTGGCCATCAGTGCTCTCCGTTCAGCCTAGTAATCTAATGTTTAATCCTTTCGGGAATAGGAGTCCAGTTTTGAAATCCAATGTTTTTCGGTTCTCCTTCCTTGGGCTGTGGTCCAGTTGGGATTGGCCTCCAAGGCCGTCACCCTAACTGCCTCCCAACCATGTTTTATGAAGTGTTGTGTTACGTGAGTGTTAGTGTTTTTGTGTTTCATAATGTTATGCTTGTGTTGAGTCAGTCTTATTCTGATTGTGTTGCCCGTTTAACCCACGTATTGTAGGTCGCATTTGTGGAGGCAAAATCTGTTCTAACCTCTCTAAGCATATTATGTTCTGTAATGTGTTGTTCATTTTTCGATATAAGGCAGAGAGATAAATAGGACGAAATGTCCCGGACAGGTCTTTTGCGTATGCAAAAGACGTAAATAGATAGGGGAAAAGAGTTAAGAAGGGACTTAAACAAAGCAACTTTAAGGCTTACTGGGATTGAAGGTCGAGGGGAGGTGGGCCTGCAGTGATTATTCAACTCTTTATTAGACTAAAAGTGCCTCTGACTTGTTCCTTGGGTAAACAGTTCCACAACAGTTAAGGTATACACAATTCTTGGTGTCAGGTGTGCTTATAGGATGTGTCGAATATATTTCTTTGGTGGTTTGGTTGTGTACGAATCATCTACGTTTCTGGTAATATTCTGGGTAGGGTGTGTGGGCGTGGGATTGTATTGGTTTTAGTTCTGCCCTGATGAGGATGTTTTTAAGATTCTTATTCCTATGGTAGGCTGTGATGACTGCGTGGTTTTTTAGGATGTTATGTTGTGTTGAAAATTGATTAAAGGAAGCTTTGATTTTTTGAGCTAGAAATGATTTGAGGCAGCCTAGTGGTTAGGGAGTTGCCCCACATTGAAAGATTGTGAGTTCGATTCCCTCACAAGCAGGTTGCCCTGAGGTACCCCTGAGCAAGGTACCCGTCACTGCTCCCCGGGCGCTTTCAATAGCTGCCCACTGCTGCACGGTTCCCACTGTGCATGGGTTAAAAGCAGAGTTCCAATTTCGTTGTGGTTCACGCTTGCTGTGCTGTGACCAGAAAGGGTGGGTAGTCCAGACTGCTGTTTGGCGCATAAGCACAGACAACACTAAGGACAATGCCACCCTCTCATCCACCGGGTTAAACTCCAATGTACTGGTGTAACCCTAACCCTAGTCCAAGCTGTGCGTCGAGGTGAGTCCAACTATATCTATATCTTGAACTTCTCAACCTCACTAGCTCAGGCTCCTTCCCCACCAGAGAGGTGACATTCCACGTCCCTAGAGCCAGCTTCTGCAGCCGAGGGTCGGACCGCCAAGGCCCCTGTCTTTGGCCACCGCCCAGCTCACATTGCACCTGACCTCTTTGGCCCCTCCCACAGGTGATGAGCCCATGGGAAGGGGGACCCATGTTGCCTCTTCGGGCTGAGCCCGGCCGGGCCCCATGCTTGCCCCATGGGTGAAGGCCCGACCACCCGGTGCTCGCCATCGGGCCCCACCTCCAGGCCTGGCTCCAGAGGGAGGCCCCGGTGACCCACGTCCGGGCGATGGAAAACGTCTTCCAATGAACTTTCTCAACATAAGAGGTCTGAAGGCTTGAATGCCTTCATTTGTATCGATGTTGGTGTATAAGTTGTCTGTCTATTGTGAATAACATTGCCTCGAGTGGAATCCTGATGTTTTTAATTTTTTGCACGAAATTGTAGGTGTCCTTGATGTAGCTAGGGTGGATAATGGACAGTGGGTTTAGAAAGTGATCTAAATATTCCGCCGTGTAGTATGTTGCACTCCCACAATCTGTTTTTTTATGAATTTTTGGAAGCAGGTAAAATTTTCTGGCTCTGGGTTCAGTGTTGCCAATAAGATAGGCTTTTTGTTTGGCATTAATACATTTCTTGTTGTGTAGTGATTGGACTATGTCTTTGACCATTGGTATTGTATCTTTGTAAATTGGTGTGTCTAATTTGCGGTAATATTTTGTGTCTGAGTTGCCTTCCCAGAGATATTGGGTTCTGTCCATGATCACTACTTTGGAGTCTTTATCTGCTGGTTTGATCACTATCTGTTTGATCTCCGTCAGTTCTTTCAGGGCTTGGAACTCCTCTACGGTGAGATTGGCCGTTTCAGCCTTCGGTCTGAAGTTTTCTTTAAAGGACCTGCGGTCTTGGCGGATCAGTTGAAGTTGTGTGGGCAATTTCTCATCCATTGGGACCCAATTTGATGTTGGAGTGAAAGGAGGTGGTGTTGTTTGCGGATGATTCTCAAACAAGGTAAGTATTTTTAATCTTCTATGGTATTTTCATAAATCCATTTGTGCTTCCATCGTTTGTGTGCGTGTATTTGTTTTGCAGGATGGGATAAAGTTTAAACCTTTCTCCAGGAGCGACAGCTGCGTTTGAGGTAAGTATCTGTTTTTTGGATAGAATCATGATTTCGCTCGACCCCCGCTGAGTGTGCAGGTTTACGGGGCATTCTCTTTTAAACAGTCCAGCCAAGATTCTAGCATTCTTCTGGCGGTATCGGCGGTCCAGTGGATATTATCCGATTCACTTTCGAAATCTGGTAGTAGTGGTAATGCGTTCAGGTTTGCTGTGATATGAGAATTCAGAATGTCCAGTTGCATCTGTTGTGTTTGAGGTAGATTCTTTGAGTAGTTTACCACTGGTATCCAGATTTTGGAAGCTGGGAACTTTAATTTGGCCATTCTGATGGTCGCCTGCATTTGTTTGATGGCCGTGTCTCTGGCGATAGTGGTACGGCTGTTGATACAGGACATGATCAGCGTTTCCACTTCTGGGAGCGGGTTCAGTCTACCCATTGTAGCTTCTAGGTTCCGGAATGTGGCTCCTGGAAAACTATCAATTTAATTTTGCCTCCACACCGGGTTTGTAAATGAAGCTATTCTGGACAGATTTGACTCCCCAATAATCATTATTTTCTTCCTGACCACTAGGTTCCAATCAGTTTTTCTCTTGACATTCATGTGTCTGGTGGGTTGTCCATGTTGTGTCTGGCATGTTAGTCCTGCTCTAGAGTGGGTTTTGAATGTGAGAATGGTTTGGGTTGAGGAAGGGGCAATTTTTGTTAAGTTCTGAGTGGGAGAGGGGGTTGTTGAGGTGTTAGGACTGGAGATTCCTTCTTCCAGTGTGATCAGATCTGTTTCTGTCTCTAACGTGTTTTCCTCCAAGAGTGTCCTTCTCAAGGACCTGGGATCGGGCCTTTGTTTCTTAGGGGAATTATTTGGAGATATGAGGAACAGGTTGTGTAAGATCTCTCCCTCTAATTCATTGTATGGGTCTGGAAATGGAGTCCAGTCATCCCTAAAGTCTGTCATAGTGGATGCTGTTTTGTTTTGTTTTTGAGTTGGTTGGCTCTGAAGAAGTGAGGGGGAATGGGAAAGGTTTCCCCCATGTATATCCACTTGTACTGTTATTAGTCTGTCTACCGGAATTTGAACTGGGGGAAGTGGTGCTGCTGGGGTGAGTGTATTTGAAGCCAGCGAGAGTGGAGCAGTTGTGGTAAGTATGGTTTGGGGAATTAGGATCGTGGAGTTTTTGTTTTGGGTTTCTGTTATGGGTGTTCGGTCAGTGAGTGTTGTCTCCAGTTGGACCGTTTGTGGGGTCCCGGGGGTCTGCATCCACTCCTCGAGTAAAGTCTGGGTTTCTCAGAGTGTGCTCCAACGCAATCTTTACCCAAATCTTTTTTGGCCCCATTTTGCCACGGTGGCATGTGAAAGTGAAAGTGAAAGTGACAACCCATGTCATTGCGAGGTCATGGCACTGCACACATGAACCACAACGAAATTGGACCTCTGCATTTTACCCATGCACACTCAAACCCGTGCAGCAGTGGGCAGCTATTGAAAGCACCCGGGGAGCAGTGACGGGGACGGTACCTTGCTCAAGGGTACCTCAGGGCAACCTGTTGGGAAGGGGTTTGAACCCCCGATCCTCCGATCACCCTAACCGCTAGGCCACCGCTGCCCCATGTTTGTAGCAATTGGGTTTTCTGTTCTTCTAGTGCCTCCTCATAATGTTGTCTCAGAATGAGTAGTGTGTTGTTAGGGTTAGGTTAGGTTAGAGGAAAAAAATAAAGGTGTCACAAATCCCTGGGGGAGAGAGTGAAATTAGGGTTAGGTGAGGAAGTTACAATGGCTCCCCCCATCACATTCTTCGAATGTGTGGTTTGGTGTGGGAAGACCAAGGGAAGAGGCACGGGCCAACACATGATCAGTTCTGCCATTCAGTCCTTGGCTCTAATTTTAGTCGTTGTTTAGTGCTCAGGTACAGCGGTGGACCCGAAGGTCCATCAGCCTGTTTGGGCTGAGTTGTGCCTGAGTTATAATTTATTAATGGAAAGTATTGTGCCCTGGGACAGCGGTGGGCTCGGAAGCCCACCAGCCTGTCTGGGCTGAGTTGTACCTGAGTTCTAACCTATTTTTAGGATCATTAAGGAATGGGGAATGTTAGGTGTTAAGAAAATCAGGGAATTTGGGAAAGGGGTAGTTTTACTCAATTTAGGTTAGGTTTAGGTGTAGGGATAGTAATTTTAGGTTAGGGTTAGGTTAGGGGAAATAAAGGTGTTGCAAATCCCCGGAGGAGAGTGAAATTAGGGTTGGGGTTAGGGAGAGAGGTGAGGGATAGGGTTAGGGAAAGGTTAAGGTTAGGGTTAGGGAAGGGGAAGGGGGTAGAGGGTAGAATAGGGAAGCCTGGGATGCTCACCTTTGAATGGCACTGGCCATCAATGCTGGTTTCCTCCACTGTCTGTGCTCGTAGAGCCTTTGTGAAAAATGGTGTCCATAAGACTTGAGATGTGATAGTGAATGTCTCAACGACGCCACGGGGGACTTCTGGAAACCGGGGAGTAGAGTAGAGAATGACCAGTTCTTTATAAACTCTTTTCAATATGGCTTTTTGGCCTTCTGGGCATGTCACTAGGACCTGGGCTTATCTCTAGGACCTTAGGGTTAGTACTGTGCTACGGATTCCATGGTAGGTACCCCATTCCTCCACGATCCAGTACTATAAATTCTCCATCTTTGTTCTCTTTATTCTGAGAGATGGGATATTGGGTTAGAGAGTTCCCAGTTCTCTAATGGCTCTTTTAAACGCGGCTCTTTGGCCTTTGGGCATGTCACTAGGACTTGGGCTTATCACTAGGACCTTAGTACTTTGTTTCGGATTCCGTGGTAGGTCCTGCATTCCTCCACGATCCAGTACTGTAAATTCTCCATCTTTTCTCTTTATTCTGAGAGATGGGATGTCCGTTGAAGAACCCTCGTACGTGTCTCCAGGACCTCAAATAGTCCCATTGTTCCGGCAGACCTTTTCACCTTAATGCCACACTCGGGTGAAAAAGGCCTGTTTAAAATCTGTAGTTTGTGCGATATCTGTAGCGTATGTATCTTAAGATCGTATAACGGAGTCTTACGGTTGAAAGATTAGGGCTAGGCCCTTGAATCTGTACCGGTAGAGACTTGAAATTGGGCTTGACCCTTTGATCTGTGTCTGTAAGACTTTAAATTGTGGCTCGTAAGCCTTTTGATGTGTTCGTTAGGACTTCTGGATGAGATAGTGATGGTTCCCACTGTTGTGGGTTTTCAAAAAATTATGGCTCTAATGTCCATTTGTGGTGAGTGGCCTAAAGGCCTTCTAAAGGTAAGTGTGGTGCGGTGAGTGTCAGGTAAGTAAATGTGTAATGTTCTGTGTGTGGCCCTCAGGCCCTTGCAGGTGAGTATGTGATGTGTGTAGTGTTGTGTATAAGGACCCACGTCCGTGGTGTCTCTAAAGATTGTGGTACTGTGACCTTCATTGTGTATGTGTTTGTGTTTTTGTGTGTGTTGTGCGTGTGTTGTGAGCTCAAAGTGAATATCGGTAACAGGCCTTAGCGCTATGTTTCGGTTCCTAAGAACCTTCAGCAGGCGAGCCTGTTCCATCGTGTGTGTATTAGTGTTGTGTAGTGGCTAAAGAGCCTTTTGTGTGTAATGTGTTGTGTGTGTGCTGTGTTGTACTTGGTTGAGCCTTGTGTGTGTTGTGTTGTGTGTGTGTTGTCTTGTATCCTGCTAAAAAGCCTTTTGTGCGTGTTGTGTGTATGTGTGTTGTTGTGGTTTGTCTTGGCTGATGAGCCTTTTGTGTGTGTGTGGTGTTGTGTCTGTGTGTGTCTCATAGAGCCTTGTGCAGTGACAGAACCTTCCTCTCTCTGAGGCTCTGAGGTCTGTGTGTGTGTATGTGTGTGTGTGCGCATGTGTGCTCCTAATGAGTGAGTGGAGAAGGGAGGGGGGAGCAGGAGGCGTGGCTGCTCCTTCCAGAACTTTTCTGCTGAAAATTTGAAATTTGCCCTTTGTGACCTTACCCAAGGTTAAATTCCACCATTTTGGCCTTTTTCCCAATTAAGGCTTAAGGTGGATTTAAGGTGGACTTGAATATGATAATTAATAAACGTTTATTCCCCTCAGTGTGTGATGTGTATTTCTTGTCTCCATGTCTGTTTTTTTTTTGTCCATTTTCTGTCCCCCTTTCGGGTTTGTTTTCTTTTTCTCTCAAAATGTCTCTTTGAGTGGTACATTGGTTGAATGGTAAATGCCTTTGTTTAGACAGCGGAGTAGGCCGACACGGGGCATGGGCCGGTTAGGTTAGGAGCAGTAAAGGTATCGCAAATCCCCGGAGGAGAGTGAAATTAGGGTTGGGCTTAGGGAGAGAGGTGAGTGATAGGGTTAGGGAAAGGTTAGGGTTAGGGAAGGGGAAGGGGGTAGAGGATAGAATAGGGAAGCCCGGGATGCTCAGCTTTGAGTGGCACTGGCCATCAGTGCTGGTTCCCTCCACGGTCTGTGCTCGTAGAGCTTTTGTAAAAAAAAAATGGTGTCCATAAGACTTGAGATGTGATAGTGAATGTCTCAACGAGGCCACGAGTCCTTTCTATCGCGCTACGAGGGGCTTCTGGAAACCGGGGACTAGAGTAGAGAATGACCAGTTCTTTATAAACTCTTTTCAATATGGCTCTTTGGCCTTCTGGGCATGTCACTAGGACTTGGGCTTATCTCTAGGACCTTAGGGTTATTACTGTGCTACGGATTCCATGGTAGGTACCCCATTCCTCCACGATCCAGTACTATAAATTCTCCATCTTTGTTCTCTTTATTCTGAGAGATGGGATATTGGGTTAGCATGCTCAACCAGCATTTCAAGGTTACTTCCCAACCAGTTTCCCATCCAGTTCTCAATTGTAGATGAAGCTGCTTTATTAAAACTGTAACCATTTGTTACTGGCTGTCTGTGGGAACTATTGTTCAATTAAAATGTATTTCTTTGCTGCTGGATGTCTTCTGGGAACTCATGAGACAGCATAAGACACTGGACAAAATGTAACCATTTGCCGGGACAACTTCTTGCTTTCCCGTGGGAGCTCAGTGGTGTGAGACAGTGTAGGACAGGGACAAAAGTAAAGGTATTTTTACTATATCAGCAGCGCTGAAAGGCTTGAGTGGTGCGTGGTCATCTTGTCCAGGATTTTTTTTTACTCTTGCTCTGTAAAGTGACCTTTGGTTTGAGAAAGGTGCTATGTAAATAAAAATTATTATTGTTGTTATAAATGACAATTATTATTGTTGTTGTTTTACTTAGCAAAAATGGTGGCTCACAGTAAAAAAAAAAATCTAGATATTTATTTACAGAAGTCGTGTGCTGAGTTTGTGGAGAACAGATCGCAGTGTTGAAGGATTACAACTTCAGTCATCATTATGAGACAATGAAATATTGGACTTCTGAAGTGGATGCAAGAGAAAATGAGTGGAATAAATCCAGAGCAGAAACTGTGTTTTTGTGTTGTGTTACACATCAGGAGGTGTTGAGAAGGTCAGTGTTAAAAATGAACCATGTTATTGATGTTGTAACTAAAGTAGTTCACTTCATTAGGACAAGAGCACTGAACCACAGACCGTTCGTTACACTTCTGGAAGAGTGTGAGACCGAACATGGTGACAGGACTACCACACAGCTGTCCGGTGGCTTAGCCTGGGGAAGGTGCTGAAGAGAGTCTGGGAGCTGAAAGCAGAGATTCAAGAGTTGTGTGAGAAGAACGGTAAGGTCATTCCAGAGCTCTCAGACTGGATGACCGATCTCGCATTTGCAGTTGATGTGACTGCACTAATGAACGAACTACACACCAAACTTCAAGACGGGGGCCTGTTTGCACATGAAACGTACAGCCTGCTGAAGCTTTTGTTTCTTTCAGTCAGCTGGAGAGAAACATTATCACCCACACACCAACACTTAAACAATTCACCCTATCAGCTCATCACCTACACAGGTACACAACCATGTTATGGCCACTGCATGGGGAGTTTTCAAGGCTGAGTTTTCAAGGAGGACTTTAAAACAATTGAGAGTGAAGTGCAGATGGTTTCTTCTCCCTTCACTTGCAGCGTGGATGATGCACCCAGTGATGTTCAGCTTGAACTCATTGACCTGACCAGGATTTTTATCCTTCTCTCAAAGAGGAGAACTTTCCTCACGAGAGGACATGCAGGTTGTCGATTTGAAGGAAGAAGATGCAGCAGACCGATTGAAATGGTATTGGATGATCCACCGTGGCGACCCCTAAAGGAGAAAGCTCGTAAGAAAGAAAGAGAAAGAGAGAAAGTTGGTCTTTTATGAATGATAATCCAGCTTCACCTGCACTGACAGAGCAGCACTTACGAGCATTGAGAACAGTGAGAGTCACTGGGAGCGCTGCAGTATCATCAGCTGAACTGTATAGTAAAAATCTCTTTACTTTTGCCCCTGTCTCACAGTGCCTTACACTACTGAGTTCACAGAGTTTGTTGGCCTAAATCTGACCCCTGAAGATAGCAAGTAGTTGCACCTGCAAATAGTTACATTTTTAATTGCTTGCGTCATCTCATGAGTTCCCAGAAAACATCCAGCAGAAAAGAGGTACATCTTTAATTGAACAATAGTGCTCATAGACAGCCAGTAGCAACAGTTACAGTTCTAATCAGTCAGCAGCACTCATAATTGGGAAGCTGGATGGAGGGAAACCTTGAAATACCGGTGGTAGATAAGACAGGGAGCCAACAGTGAAAACACTTTTAATTGGGAGACTGGATGAGAGGAAACCTTGAAATACAGGTGGTGGACAAGACAGAAAGGCATCAGTGAGAAGACCTTTGTCTATTGTTGGTAAAGAGGCAAAGGTGGGGGAACTGAGGTTTTAATCATGACAACATTGAATATTATTGGTGGAAGACTATAAATGGGATGGATTTATGTAAATTTTAAAGGCGAACGAAATGTATTTAAAGTCCGGAGTTGGGATGAGCATTCGGAGCTGCTCCCACGGGACCACGCCTGCTGAAACTCTTCAGTAAATTGGTTGTGCTGCATCTCTCTGACTTCGCTTGATTTTCTTCACTTTGTTTGATTTCTGACTTAGAAAAAGTTTCAGACTTAGGTTCACACTTCAATTTTCCACAACAACTGCAGTTTAAACTAAACCCACTAAACTGCCCAGATCAGACTGTCCCCTCTCTCACACTGCTGTTCCTTCTTTCTTCTTTCTCTCGGGGTCAGAGCTGATGTACAGAATCACACAGGCTCAGTGACTCTAACTGTTGCCTGGACTTGACCTGAAGAAGTGGACTGAACTTCTAGGATTTACTCGCCTCCAGTGCCTGGACATGGCTGGTCAGGGTCTTTGTATAGAACTTGTTTGTGGACCTGACCATATGCCCCTAAAGACTTTTGTAGAGAGTGTTTTTGTTCTTGACCTCCCCCCCGAGTGTTGTCATTAAGAGAAAGTGTGAAGAGCGCAGGTCTCAGAGTGTCGCTCTCCCCGCGGGGAGCTGCTGTGGAGTGTGTTTTAGTGAAGAGTGTGTTGGAGTGTAGATCAGGTTCAGAGTGTTTGTGGAGGTCCGTGAGGAGATGGAGGCTTTAGTACAGACTGAGTTTAATCACATTACTGGACACTGTTGGACAAAAACCACACACAGGCAGAAAGAAAGAACATTTTCTCTTCCGATTTAGAGAAACTTGAGAGATTATTCAGATTCTTCTACAAAATAAAAGTCTCAGACTTTTCACACAAAACACTCAGTAGAATTAAATATATATAATTTTTTTATTAATGTATTTATTTAAATAATTTTTAATAAATTTGAAAGACAAAAAGAAAAGACTGAATAAAGATTCCTGTGTGTGTAAGGAGCGACTGGAGGACCCTTATTAAACTCAGTGCTGTCAGTGACAGAATGCGCTGTAAGAGCGGATAGTTTAACCTTCTGAGTGTCGCGCTGCTGCCCTCTAGCGGCCAATCACAGAACAAACAAGAAAACACTTCTACATCAAATAACTGTAACAATAAATATTTTATCATATTACTTTAACAAAGTATGTAAAAATGCCATATTTTAAAATAATTAGTTGACCTCAGTTTGAAGAAAATCTTGTTTTTATTTCGTCTCAACAGTTAAACGTAGTTGCACTCAGCACAGCGGGGTCGCGCATTAATACAGAACTCAGTTTATGTGATGCGGTCAGGCGCGCACATATCGGCCGCGTCCCAAATCACTGACTTCCCTCTGCTTAGTGCACTATACACTGATTTCGCCTTTTAGTAGCGCTGTTGGAGAGTGTAGTGAGAGTCTTTGTACACGACCTGGAGCCCTCTAAGTATCCCAAAATGCACCTCGAAAAATGGCCCGTCTGACGTACCCTTCATTGGTTATTTAAAACCTTCGCGCTTTTACTTTGTGTTGAAGTGAAAAAATGAAAGAGGGATGAGAGAAGAGGACAAGTGAGGATAAGGACTACAAAAGAAACTTTCAGCTAATTTCAATAATATTAAATGAAGTTTCTACAGTTTATCACTGTCTGGTCTGGTAGGTGTTCACTGTGCGACAGCAGTGACGTTAAAGATGAAGTTTCTGTTATTAAACTGTTTCTGTTATATTTCTGACTGTAAGATCTGATTGGCTGAGCCGAGTTTACGTCATGCCCCTCTGACCGCATCACCTAAACTGGATCTTGTATTAATGCGCGAGCCGCTGAGCTGTGAGTGGAGTTCTGTTGGACTGTGGAGATGTGAGTTTTCTGCACTGAGACTTGCTGTTGTGTAAATATTTGTGGGTTATTAAAGAGTGAGACTGTAGTGAGAGTGTGTGAATCAGAGCTCTGTAGAGGAAGTGAAATGAAGATGTTTCCTGCTCCATCCACAGACGGATCAGCTGATGGTCGTCCAGGTGGGAGCAGGTGATGCTCTCTCTACTTTTAGTCTGAAGGTGAAGAACAAGCACATGAAGAACAAGTCTGACCTTCAGAGACTCTCATCTGACTATATTAATAAAACACAGAAATACTGTTCAGAGAAGAATTCATTTGTGCTTCACTTTGTTTATGGTCTCAGATCATTTTATTAAACAGGTTTAATAAACACTCTGGTCTCACTCAGCAGATTAAAGCATTAAGACTCTCCAGGGTTTATCTTAGACTTGGGTTTAGATATTGGGTTGCAGTTAATGCTCCTGGTAGGATTAAATTTAATCTTAGATTAACATCTTTAATTATAATTAATCAGTCTACAACATCTACAGTCATCAACTAAAAAGTCCAATTTAAAACTAAAACAAAGTGAATGTTCTATCACTCCTGACTTCTGGGGTCCTGGACCATCAGCTCCACTCCTGTCCCACAGTCCGTCCCTGTACTTGTAGTGGAGGACTGCTGCAGCTCAGTGAACCCAGCACAGGTTCTGCAGAGGGTGAGAGAGACGGAGCGTTAGTGCAGCAGTTACACCAGCTCAGAGCAGCTGCTCCAGCTCTCCACACCCAGAGGACAGTCCCACAGAGACTCTCTAGATGAGCACCTCGTCTCTGGAAGGCGTCCCGGGACAGACCTGCAGTGGAAGAGCTGAATCCACCCCTCGGACTGAGACACAAGAGTAAACCTCTTTATACTTTCTGTACGGGAGTGTGTGTCTGAAAGCCCCAGTTTTTATGACAGAGTGTGGTAGAAACTACCTGCATCTGCATGAACATGGAGACGAGGTTGGAAATTGACAAACTGACATTCAAATGTACATCTCAGCATTTCGGAGAAATTCAGATTATTTGAAAACGACGGCGATGAGCTAGAAAACATCATTTGGGATATTTTGAGGTGAAATTGCTCCAAAGCAGGAAACACTGGAGAGCATTAAAACTGAGGATTAGCTCACTATGTGTGCGTCTCTTACCTGAGCAGAAGTAGTGTGATCTTCTGGGGAATGTTCTGTTGCAAATGTACCAAACTTGTTCAGGAATGCACACAGGAGAACATAAAGTGGGAACATACAAAGGAACGTTGGAAGAAACATTCACATATTTTACACAAGAAGCCCATGAGGAACTTGGGGAACACATCTGGAGTCCAATAGCAGCTACTGTGAAGAGCATCTCCATGCATTAGTTGGTGGGACAGAAGCAGCTACATGCTTGTCTGCAGCTGACAGCAAAAGAGGTCTGCACTCCTGAAGAAAAGGGAAAGTTTGAACACTTCCACCCTTTATTTTTTTAGATAGAAGAAAATTAACTTTAACTGAAGAGTGACTGCTCTGGTTTAATGTTATGTACCGAACACACCAACATTAACAGCAGAACGACTTTAAGTGAGAAATTCCACCAGTTAGAGATTAATATGAAATTATTGATTTGTTGATTAATATGATTAATATGAAAATGTTAAAGTTTAAACAATGATTTACTGAGTAAAAAACACCATTCTAGAGAAACATATACAGTCAGATTTGTACAGACATGTTAGCGGCCGGGGCCGCGGTGGCCTGGTGGTTAGGGAGTTGGCCCCGGAGGATTGTGGGTTCTAACCCCTTACCGGTGGGTTGCCCTGAGGTACCCTTGAGCGAGGTACCGTCCCCGTCAGTCCACTCTTCCCTGCAATGGGCTGGCGACCTGTCCAGGGTGTGACCACGTCTTTCGCCCTGTGTGAGCTGGGAAAAAACCTCCAGCACTCCCCCGCGACCCTGATTAGGACAAGCGGCTTGGAGAATGACATGACAATGTTAGAGGCCGCCCTCAAAGAAAAGTTCTCTCATTTTTTGATCGGTTGCAAAGTGATTAAAATACTCGATTATGTCATCTCACACATTGATAAAACATTTAGGGTATTATTATAGACCTATCATAAACCTTAAAACATTATCATAGACCAATTACAAACCTTAAAACATTGTCTTAGACCTATAATAGAAGTCAAAATAGTATCATGGACTTATAATAGAGCAAAAACAACATCTGTGACAGAACGCCTTTCGTTCAAATCCAGCTTTCTCAAGTTACTAGTCTGGTGTTTATGGTCACGTATCTAGACAGTAAAGTTGTAATGAAACAGAACAATCATTATATATATTTTAGATTTTTAACAGTAACCCTACAGATGAACCACTGGCTACTCATGACTGCCAAAATCAAGTCATTAATGCTGACCTACAGAGGATCTGCTTCCAGTTCTTTAGGTCATACAGGCTTATCCTCCTTCTCATCATTACATTCTTCTAAGAAACATCATCTGGCACTGTCATCCCTTCATACAAGACGATCGAGATGGTGGAACGCAACACCAAATATCAGAGCAGGTGCTTCCCTCTCAATCTTCAAGAGGCTCTTCAAGACTCATCTCTTCCAAGAACACTTCCTCTCTGAACACCTCACACACTGTAATACACCCAACTCACATTATTCACTTAATCACCACTTTTCCTGCTCAGCTTACACACTGCACTTTTATACATTCAGTTTATTTTACATTATGTGGAATTTAATGTTCATGTAAAAACTTTACTGCACTGTAGCCTGAAGGCTGTTCCTCACGTGTATGTTGACTTTAAAATTCTTTAATCACTAAAGAAATCATAAACTTGACATTTAACTACATGCACTTTGCTCAAGCACAGACTGAGTTTTAGCTTCCTGTCCACTGTGGTCTTTAACTTACTATCAGTTCACCTCACAGAGCAGCACTTATAAAATATAGCAATTACATGAAACACTGCAGCATTGATAACTCTGGATATGAGCAAACAAATCATGAGTTTATACCATGATCAGTCCAGAGACTGTGACTATTTTTCATGGATCTGTCCCAAAGACGCAGGACACCCACATTAAATGAATAAATAAAGTTCCCTAAACACCCTGGCAGAGACATCATGTTTAAAAAAGTTCATTCAGGGGACACAAGTAGTGCCAAGTAATTGTATCTGAAGATACACCACGAGGGGCAGATAAAGAGATGAGCTTCAGAAAGTGCTGCATGGTTGAGTCAGTTGGCTCCGACCTCGACTTCCTTTTCTGAGAGCATCCTATAAATCACACAGGCCCTATTCCTGTAGTTCGACCATTCCTATGTCCTTCCATCCCTGAACCAGCCTAGTGCCCTTTCACCCCTGTTACCCTAAATCCCTTCCCTAGGTAGTATTCACGTCCCTGTCACCTTTAACTTAAGTTAATTATTAACTGTATCTCTATTTTTCTATGTTCTCTTCTGAGTAACGCTTTCATTGCACATCAAAACCTGTATTCAACCTCCTATTTCATTGCACCTAATGTGTTTTTCAGCAGACCTCCAGGACCACCCCAGGATTTTGATCAACTGCAGGGCACTTTAGGCCGTTATTTACCTTTTATCTAATAGTAATGTTTTCTTATCAATGTCTTTTTTTTTCTTTTCTGTGAGAGTGTGCGTGCGTGTTTGAGTGTCTGTTTTTCAGATGCAATTGCTGATCATACAACCCAGAGCCTCTCAACATTTTAGATGATTTGAAAAAGGGAATCATATTTGTAATCAGATTTATTTCTGTAAACATATTTACTAGACTTAAACTAACCTTGTTTGTTTATGTCTCCCTCTCTATCTCCTTCATTCTGTCAGTGCTCTATGTAGGCACCCACTGCAGCAGTCCTCCAGTATTAGAGACTCCAGACAGGGACCAGCCTTCTTGAAGACCACCTGCACTAGAGGACCATTTCAGTTCCTGGATCACATCAGAGGATACGGATCTTCTTCCATTGGCCACACCGTTTATGTTGGAGGACAATTTTGAGAAGAAGTGCAACTGGGTCAGACTGAGGTTTACAACAAGTGGGACAGAACAGACAATTCAGAAAATCACAAGTGATTCAACGTCATTTTAATACTGCTATTTAAATTGACTTATTTTGTTATTAATCATTTTCAATAAAGATTCATGTCCAGATTGCAAAAACGATGGTGTTTTTGCTTCATATTTACCTTTTATACTTTATGTTTTTGGCAGTGGTGGCCTAGTGGTTAGGGCGTTGGTGACATGATTGGAGGTTCAGGGGTTCAAACCCCTGAACACACATACACACACACATGATTCACATTCACTCAAGAAATAAACTCACCAACACCTGTCAGGAGAAAATATTATTGCACCCTCCTTCATTCAGCAGAACTGATTTCATTAATGAAGGGAGACACTGAGACACAGAGAGGGAAGTGAGACTGTGCTGGTTTGGACACGTCCAGAGGGGAGACGAGGAGCATATCAGGAGAAGGATGCTGAGAATGGAGCTACCAGGAAAGAGGAGAAGAGGAAGGACAAAGAGGAGGTTTATAGATGTGGATGGTCCGTCTTCCTGTCCTCTGGATCTTCCTCTTTCACATCGTCCCCCTGGTCCTCTCTCATCACATTCATAAACCTCCACTTTCTCCTCTTCTTCCTGGCAGCTCCATCCTCACCATTCTTCTCCTTATATACTCTTCGTCTCTCCTCTGGACATGTCCAAACCAGCACAGTCTCTCTTCTCTTACCTTGTCTCCATCCGTCCATCCAACCTGAGCTGTCCCTCTATATACTCATCCCTAATTAGTTACAATATAAAATTCAGAATTTGTGAAAGTGAAAGTGACTATTAGTCATTGTGAACACAGCGGACCACAACCAAACATCTTCTGCATTTAACACACACACACACTCACACACACCCCGTTCAGCAGGAGCAGTGATGGGTACGGTACCTTCATCAAGGGAACCTTAGGGCAACCTACTGATCTGGTATTCAAACCCAGAACCTTTTGAGTCTAGTTTGCCTAAACAATAGAGCAGCTCCATCTCTGTCCTTGTTATGAGGGTGTTTTTAACCCAAGTGAAGATTCTGAAAAACAAGTTGTTCAGACCAGACGCTGAACAGGGTGTGGATTCAGACACATTTTATGAAGAGTCTTCTAACGGAGTGAGGTGATCTTCAGTCTCAGGTCCAGTCTGTGTTCCATACTTACATTACAGGAACCACCATTGACCCAGAACAGAAGAACACAGAGCCCATGAGCCTCAAGGATCACCAGCCTGTTGCACCTCAGGAGTCATGAAGGTGTTTGAGAGACTCATAAAAGACTTCATTAATCTTCAGTCTCCAGCTCCACAGACCAGTCCAGTTCACCCAGCGTCCCAAATGTTGAAACCAACTGGGTCAGTTTGAGAATTATTATTATTATTAATAATAATAATAATAATAATAATAATAATAATAGTGATTATTATTATTATTAGTAGTAGTAGTAGTAGTAGTAGTAGTAGTATATATTCTCTTACAGAATGGTAGAAACGTATGTAAAAATAAATAAACAATTAAAAATATATTTTTCACTTTTTGTAAAGTTCTGTCTCTCTGCCTCTGTCCCTGTCTCTGTCCACAGTCCAGAGAGGTTCTAGTATTCAAGTAATATGGTATATACTATATCAGTGTATTAGTGTGTAGAGTGTTAGTGTGTAGAGTGTAAGTGTGTAGTGTTTTAGTGTGGTGTGTAGCGTGTAGTGTATTAGTGTGTAGTGTTTTAGTGTGGTGTGTTGTGTGTAGTGTGTTAGTTTGTAGTGTGTAGTGTGTTAGTGTGTAGAGTATTAGTGTGGTGTGGTGTGTAGTATGTTAGTGTGTAGTGTGTAGAGTATTAGTGTGTAGTGTGGTAGTGTGTTAGTGTGTATTGTGTAGTGTGTTAGTGTGTAGTGTGTTAGCATGTAGTGTGTAGTGTGTTAGTGTGTAGAGTATTGGTGTGTAGTGTGTTAGTGTGTAGAGTGTAGTGTGTAAGTGTGTAGTGTGTTAGTGTGTAGTGTTAGTGTGTAGTGTGTTAGTACAGTAGTACAGTAGTATAGAAGTATGTTAGTATATTATTTGACACCGTATCAGCCCAAAGTCCACTCTCCTCGTTTCCTCCAGTAAAGATCAGATTTTGGTTTGAAGCCTGGTTTTGGTCTCTGACTGTAATTCTGACCAAGTGCAGCGAATAAAGTCTCTTATTTACTAAAAGCTCATTAAGCAGTTACAGTTTAAACAGTAAAACAACACAAAGCAGGAAACAGCAGAAAATACATTTTTATGATTTATTTTGATTTATTTTATGCTGGAGTGCATCATGATCTCGATCAGAGCCACTTTCAGGGTTCTGTCCATCACCCTGAAGTGCTTCATGATCTCCATCAGAGCAACATCCAGAGCTTTTCCCGGCAGTGTTCGTCAGTCCTGCAGTGTTCGTCAGTCCAGTAGGTTTGTCAGTCCAGTGGGTTTGTCAGTCCGGTAGGTTTGTCAGTCCAGTGGGTTTGTCAGTCCGGTGGTTCTGTCAGTCCAGAAGGTTTGTCAGTCCAGTAGGTTTGTCAGTCCGGTGGGTTTGTCAGTCCAGTGGGTTTGTCAGTTCAGTGGGTTTGTCAGTCCAGTCAATCCCCTCCTTTTCTTCACCCTCTCCTTTTGAAGAGCCTCCTCCAGAAGCTTCTGGTCTCTCTGCTCTCCTCCAGGGCCTTTTGCTGATCCATCTGCCTGCGTTCCTCCTTTTTCTTTTGCCTGATGTACTCTTTCTCCTTTTTCTCCTGCATCTTCCTCCATTCCTTCTGCTCTTTCTTGCTCAGATTCACTGGCATCTGGCAGGCTCTTTTCAGCTTCAGCTCCTCCATTAGCCTCTGCTTCTGTACAATCACAGCAGGAAGGGCTTGGAGGAGTCCATTCTCTCTCTCCGTTATAACGCTCTCTAGGACTTCAACTGGGCTTTCAATCATCTCCCTTTCATGCTGCAGCATTTCTGATCCTGAAGTCCCTGCTTTTTCCACAGACAATTCTTTCATCTGTGCCTGGGCTTCCAGCTGTGCTGTTAGTTCTGCAATCCTGGTAACCATCTCCATCCCCTTAGCCAACAACAGTTTTTCTTCCTCTCCTCGAATTCTCTTCATCTGCTCCTCCTCCCTCTTTCTGTCCAGCTTCTCAGCCTCAGACATCCCGCTCATGCGGTTCATGTTGTCCTGAACCGTCTTCCATGCTGCCTGGATTTCATCCTCAACACCATCGAGATGAAACACCTCGCGGTTTAAGAACTGTATAGCAGTTCTTAAATCCTCCTTGTAATCCATGTTCTTTAATTGCTGCCAATTAAAGAATGGGAAAAAAGAACTCAAGAATGCTTGAGAACGTAAGAACTTAAAAGATCAATGAGTCGCTCTTAGTCGCACCAATGAAGTTTTAAATCTGAAAGGTTGACCCTCGTGTGCCCCTATTTATAGTTCAGCCCGATGATGTCATCACCTGTTAGAACTCTGTTGAAGTGGCCGATACAGATGATGTCACAATAGCCCATTGTGATGTCATCACAGTTCCAAAAATGCAAGGAGCAAAAAAAAAAAGAAACAGAGTGACTTTCAACTGTGAATATAGAATAGTGTGCAAAAGTTTATAACTGAAAAAATATATTTAAAATGTTTTCAGTTAGCATTAATCTAGCTATAAAACTGACCGGGCTTCGGTGGCCTAGTGTGTGTGTGTGTGTGTGTCTGTGTGTGTGTGTGTGTGTGTGTGTGTGTGTGTGTGTGTTAAATGCAGAGAATGTGTTTGTTTTTGGTTCACTGTGTGTTCACACAGACAATAGTCACTTAATAAGTTTCACTTAATGAAAATAAACAAATGTAAGCATTTTTAAGTAAATCTATGTTTACTAAAGCTCGTGCTCCTATACATTTATTTATGGAGGGACAATTAGGAGATCTTTATTCTGGGATCTAAGTGGGCGATTAGGTGTATAGGCATTAAACAGTTCGGTTAGGTATATTGGGGTAAGACCTTTAAGTGCCTTGTAGGTTAAGAGGAGGACCTTGAAGTCAGCCCTGTACCTAACAGGAAGCCAGTGAAGCGAGGAGAGGAGCTATGTGGTCGTACTTCCTGCTCCTGCTAACAATCCTAGCGGCTGTGTTCTGAATGCACTGTAGGGTGCTTAATGTGCCCTGAGAGCTTCCAGAAAGTAGGGCGTTACAGTAATCTAATCTACTGTATACAAATGCATGTACTACTTTTGCTGTGTCTTCCATTGACAGAAAAAGCCGTAGTTTGGCAATGTTCCGAAGGTACAGGAATGTCTTCACAACTGCATTAACTGCATCAAAAATAACACCAAGGTTACGTGCCAGAGTACTAACTGAAAACTTCAACCCTGCATCCCGGATATGCGAAATGAAGTTGGCCCTTTCTACATCACTACTATAAAACAAGAGCAGCTCAGTTTTTTCGGGGTTTAGTGAGAGGAAGATGTTATTCATCCAATCCCTAATATCACTGAGGCAGCTAATTAAAGTGCCGGTTGATGCTTTATCACATGATTTAATAGATAGGTATAGCTGAGTGTCATCAGTGTAGGAATGGTAACTAACATTATGCTTATTATTGTTATTATTATTGTTGTTGTTGTTGTTGTTTGTGTCAAAATCAGAGACCAACAGAAACAAACCAGAAAAGACTGAAAATCACAAATGTTGACCTGCATGATCTGATAATCTGATGATCTGATCAGGTGAAATGTATGTGTTTATTGTCTGAGCATCACTGTCCTGCTTGTGTCCATGTCGATGTCTTGCTGTAAATAAATAGGATAAAGCGGCTGTCTTTTTGTGGACATAGGACATGGTTGGTTCTGAGCTGTGCATGAAATGCTCTTAAATGTGAAAACTGCACAAAGACTCTCTCTCACTCTCTTTCACTCCCTCTCTCTCACTCTTAATAGACTTCACTTTTGTTCTTTGTTTTATAATAGGATGGTGGGTTCCTAGACTGGGAGATGTTTTCTAAGGATTACTCACATCAGCAACTTTTATACAGAAAGTGAAAGTGACTATTCTTGTCATTGCAAGGTCACAGCACACAGTGAACCAATATGAAATTGGACTTCTGCATTTAACCCATGCACACAAGCACCATACAGCAAGGGGCAGCTGTGAAAGCACCCAGGGAGCAGTGATACAATACCTTGCTCAAGGGTACCTCAACCTACTGGTAAGGGGTTTGAACTCACAATTTTCCAATCCTGTGGTCAAACTCCCCAACCACCAGGCCACCGCTGCCCACATGCAGAACCACATGCAGTGGCAATCATGGCTGTTGTGTTCTTGATATTGTGGTATGACGTAGTTTCTCGCTTTATTTAGATTTGTAGGCAGCTTATGGACAAAATCACAATTTAAGACTTAAATTTAGTTATTTATTTAGTTATTATATATATATACATACACAGTGCCATGCAAAAGTGTTAGGCAGGTGTGAAAAAATGTGAGACTGAAGGACGTGCGCCTGGTCGTAGGAGAAAAAAGGTCTGATTGGATGGAGAGTCACAGAAACCCTGGGACTGGTGACCAATCAGAGGCAGGAAAAGGGTCAGTACTGGACGTTAGCGTCCTGCACTTACTGAGGACACGGGCGATCGGTTAATGTCCATCATGTTTAATTCAGATTAAAACTCACTCTTAATCCACACTGTAGCTGTGACACCTACAGAACAAAACAAGTGAAAGTGACTACCATCATCATTGTGAAATGCAGCACAACAAAACTCAACCTCTGTGTTTCAGCACCCGGAGAGCAGTGACAGGGACGGTACCTTGCTCAAGGGCACCTCTGGGCAAACTACTGGTCTGGGATTCAAACTAATGACCTTCAGATCCTGAGGCCTCGTCCTAAACTCGTCCTAAAGACCACCGCTGCACCTCAGATTATTGCACTGAGATTTGACATTGTCTCACTTAAGTTCATTGGTCTGATAACATTTGATAAGCTTGCTTATTTAAAAAAAGAATTAAAAAAATTATTTTTTCACAAAAAACGATTTTGTGAATATTTAAAATGCTCAGAGTTAAGCTTGCTCTGTCCAGTGCGTACCGTCCACAAACCAACGTCCAGGTAACACAGAGGACAATTATGTCCTCCTAGATCTACTGTTGCTGCAGTACTTACATACAAAATGAGACATACAGGACTAACCCAATCAGAACATGAAGCCAGCTCTGAGGAAGTCTGTCAGTGATAGGACGTCCAGCTCCTGCTGTGGTCTGTGGGATTAACACTGTCCAGCAGGCGTGTCATTATAAACAGTGTCTAATGTCAACCACTAAAAAAGTGGAGGGCTTAAATTTGAGTAATGGCTAACAATTTTTACAATGCAAAAAAAATAAAACTAAAAAATACATAGATTGGTGAAACTGTGGTCCACTATGAATGCCTTCTATTATTGTCCTCTATTCATGTCATTTTTAATGAACACATCCTGAAAATTATGACTTAATTATAGGTTCTCTACAGTATTAAGAAAACAGAGCAGAACAGCAGAAGACCTTCAGACGACAAATGCTCAGGTTCACCAGAGTGAGCTCCGTCCACACTGGGGGTGAAGTTTCACATGACAATAAGAAACGCTGCACTGGAGACACTCTTGGACGTCTACATGAAGGACCTTGTCCTGTCATGAACATCATTCCTGAAGGTGGAGCCACTGTGAGGAAGAGTAGTTCAGCAGTCCAGGAGCTCGACTCGTCAAGACTACAACCAAATAACAGACAAACATGTGAGAGGAAGAAATACAGAATGTGTGTTATTGAAATTTGATCAATCTGGTAAATATGCACAAGACATGTCAGAGACGTTTTCTTCAGACGATCACTGTCACAGAAAGACGAGCTTCACACTTTGTGCTTCAGATGAACCGACTGAGAGGACGCTCTTAGAGGACCATCACTGTTCACAGCTGGAGCAGCAGGTGGAGCGTCCGTCTGCTCTCTCGGGTTCACTCTGGGAAAAACACCTGAATAAAGATGGTGTGGAGATGTTCCTCTACTTGTAGTGACAAACTTAAAGTTCCATCAATATTAGACCATGTATCTAGAACTGTGTTTTGGAGAGCCCAACATTACTGTGTTGATTGAGTGTGATCCTGGTTTCTATTAGTGTT
>CM029390.1:0-20000 GCA_017165825.1 Hepsetus odoe | reverse complement strand
TATTCCTGCTAGAGGAGGAGCTGTAAACCTCCAGACTAGAGTTTCATATCTGTTCTTATTTATTATCAACTTATATTTATATATATTTGTTGGGAGGGGGTGCTCTGGATCCCCAGTGTAACCAGTGTAACTAAAGGAGAGAAACAGCGATTCTGGACGTGATGATCAGACTCAGGAAGGAATGTCTGAGCTCTAAACCACAGTGATGTGATTTTAGCAGCGCAGTTAAAAGCCTGGAGAACAATAACAGCTGTAAACACACATGGTCTGCGTGTTTCATATGAACTTGATACTTTTAGACTTGAAAATGTGATCCATCAAGTCTGTATTAATTACAGACAGTAAATAAACACCCTGCTCACGAGTCCTGAAATAATAAATGAATAAATGTGTGAATGAATGAAGCTACATTATAGACCACGTGATCATCATCTGACCAGAGAAGATATAAAAGCGTCCTTCAGTTTAAAAGACCAACTTCTTTACTGACCCAAACATGAAGAAACATCAAGAGCAGGTTTAGAACTACAGACCACAGAGTTTCACAAAAAATAAAACTCCAGTTCTGGACTGTCCTGATCTCCAGCTTCCTCCAACAGACTCCTCCATGAAGTCCTCACTGCTTCAGGAGTGCAGTCTGTAGCACACACTGCACTGAGGGTGACTAACATCACTGTCACTGAGAGGAACGTGCACAATAATCCAGGTTCACACCAAGAACCTGAAGACTGATCTGTGGAGTGTGATGTGATGATGTCTGAAATGTGATGGAGTCGTTCTAACGGCTGCTTCCTGTTCTGATCTGCTGTGTTGATGATGAGAGTTCACCACAATAAACTGATCAGACTGTTGATGGTGGAGAAAAGCTCTCAGAGCAGCACCATCTGATGATCAGATCTTTCAGATGAAATCACTTCTCCACGCTCCCCAAACTCTGCACGTCACCCTCACTCTCTCTTTATTTCCCTTTTATTCAGCTCTCCAGTCTTCCACTCCATCATTGATCTTCATGTCTTCTTTACATTTCATTTGATCCTCCAATGTTGCTGCCGCGTCTTCAACAGAGTTTAATGAAGCTGAATTATATTTTAATGAGCACTCCGATATTTTTATTGATTAGTGTTTGATTGGTTATTAATTTAGTTTAACAGCTGATTGTTTCCAGAGAGCAAGGTGCCGTAACCCTAGTAACCGTCCCGCTCCTCCCAGTGATGGGCTGGCGACCTGTCCAGGGTGCGTCCCCCGTCCTCGCCCTGGACACCAGCACTCCCCCGCGACCCAGCTTGGGACAAGCGGCAGAAAATGGATGGATGGAAGGATGGATGTTTCCAGATATTCAGTTCCTCTGAAAATCAATCACATCTTTATGAACAAGACTTTATAAATCAGGAGTTTATCATAAATCAGAAGTTTTTATGAATCAGGAGTTTATTATTAATCAGGAGTTTATCATAAGTCGCTCCTTTCAGTCCTGTTTGTGATCAAACGTGATTAAAGCTCGCAGTAATGAGAAGCAGCTCGCTGATGCGCGTGCACGAGACAGGGTGCAGCAGTAGGTAGGGGGAGGATTCCAGCGCAACAGGTCACGTGACGATGGAGAAGCGTCATCATCCAGTCATTCATTCAGTCGTCAATTATTTACACACACACACACACACACAGTTTTGATCCCACGTCGTTTCATATATTTATTTTCATTTTATGATATAAATTTATTTACTGTAAATGTATAATTGATTATTTGTTCTATTTTTTATATATTTTATATATTTATTATGTACAACAATGCGTTTTCATTTATTTATTTGCTGGTTTAGTTATTTATTTATTTATTTGCTGGTTTATTTATTTATTTGCTGGTGTATTTATTTATTTATTTATTTATTTCTGCCCCATCATCCTCATTGGTGTGTTTCTCCATATAATTCTCCATATAATCTCTATATTATATGTATAAGTACACATATAGTACACATATAAGTTTCTCCATACAACCTCCATGCGATTTTGGATGACACGCAAAATCGTGAAGCGTTCCTAATTTTTATGGGCAGTGCTAGTGGTAGGGAGTGGTAGGGAGTTGCCCTCACATCAGGAGATTGTGGGTTTGATTCCCCTCTCCAGTAGGTTGCCCTGAGGTACCCTTGAACAAGGTACCATACCTGTCACTGCTCCCCGGGCAGCTATTGAAAGTGCATGGGTTAAATGCAGAGAACATATACTAAGAATGGCTGATCAACACTGCACATGGTTCTAAAACGGAGAACAGACCATTTCCCAGCAACAACTGAGCTTCTCAGCTGGAAAGTTTCGCTGCATCTGAAGACTTTAAAGAAGTTCCTCCTGAAGAACCTTGTAGTTTAATTAAAGCCGAAGCCAAAGACAGAAGAGAACACATTTATCTCCGAGGATACTTTGAAGTGTGATCTTTCACAAAATGCTACTTTTGGGGAATTTAAACCTTCTGCTCCAAAAAAGTCTGATTTTACACTCACCCATGAAGAGTGGGCAGCAATAAAGGCCAAAAGAGCTGGTAAATATTTTCAAAAGTACTCTAGGCAAAAAGATTTGTTGAAAAAATGAAAAGGTCAAATCCTTACTGTATGATTGTTTTCAAAAATCACATTTTAAGTCGAGCTAAATTAAGACCCAGAAATACTCCTGTTTAAAGAACACAATGTGCTTATAAATCCTGCCTGATGTCTTTCTGTATTAACGTAGAAAATGAAAGAAGTTTAATGTTTACGATCTGTTATAGAGGAGAGATAATACATCCCAGTGATGAACTGAAGACACAACCTTTCAGAAGTAAAGAACGAGAGGAAATAGCAGAGAAAATGGAAGATATGAAACCATGCCGATAATACCATGAGATAATAATGCCTTAGGAAATGCAGATCCTGATTCTTCATCAGTTCAACACAGAACAAGAACAGGAACCAGCACAGCCACACGGAGAAAAATTCAATCTGAGCACAAAATGAAAAATGTACTTTACTTGGATGAGATTCCGTCTCTACAGATTCTAAAAGGTAACCAGAGCAGAACGATGTTAATAGTGTACAAATTAAAGGCTTTATTTAAACAGTACAAGCTGCACCTTTCAAAGTCAAATGTTTCAAATGTTTTACGGGGCGGTGGTATTAGACTTTGGCATGAAATGGCAAAACATAGTCTAATGTTCTGAAACTGAAAGCTTAATAAAGTCAAACATCACAATAAAAGAATTGTGTTTTATGAAACTGTGTAAGTAACCCAGCATCACAGCACTGCAGCACCAGCTGTGATGATTTCTGAAGCCACACAAAGTGCAGCACAACATTTACTTCATCAATCAGAGACCATGAAAGGACGCTGTTTCAGAGTAACTCTCTAATAAAAAAATCAGGACAAATAAAGAGGGACAGATCAGCTGTTTTATTAAAGGCTGCAATTAACATTTTAGTATCAACACTGTGGAGTCAGATTAACTACCATGTTGGAGAATCGTCAGTGGATGTGCATCAGAGGAAAATTCTGAGTTTTGGGTTTTTGGGTGAAGAAAAAGCGAGAGTTGATGAATGTAGAATTAAAATTCATGATTTGAACCGAAAGGGAAACAGTTCTGTGAAAAGGTTCCACTAAAAGCACTGAAACAACATGTGTCATTAGAGGAGGCGCAGCAGACATGGAATAAAGAGAAAAAAGTACCAGAACATCTAAAAAATCTGTTCAAAAGCCTCCAGAGAAACGCACAAACACTTTTAGTCTCAATGAGAAATGTGTTGTAAACAACAGCTCCCCAAACAATCCCAGGAAAAAACCTACAAAGGTTCAATAACAGCAGACGTCTGTAAATTTGAACATATTCACCAAAACTGTTGGTTCAGTTCAGTTCTCCAGGGCTTTCCACATGTTCCAATAGAACAATATCATATATGTTAGAACAATATTTCAGACTCACAGTCAAACATCTATCCTTCAAAACTCTTCAACACAGGCTTGTTAAGCTTATCCAGGGTTTTGTCCAGGACATATTTGAACTACAGAACAATATTAACTTTTGTAAATGAAATCAAACACTGCAACACGGGCAGAACAGCCCAGTTCTCATCAGTTGATCCTGAAGATGGTCCAGGTGTGTCTCCCAGAGTGGACCCGAAATAGCAGACGGACGCTCCACCTGCTGCTCCAGCTGTGACCAGTGATGGTCCTGCAGGTGTGTCCTCTCAGTCAGTCCATCTGATGCACAAAGTGTGAATATGTGTGTGTTGTGTCTGGTATTCACATTTAAATAATCTATTTGCGTCATTCAAACAACTGGTGTCTTTTTGTGACATTTCTAGTGTCCTTACATGGTTTATGCATATTTACCAGATTTATCAAATTTCCCCACGTTTACATTCTGTATTTTTTCTTATTGCCTTGTGAAATTAATGGTTCATCCCTAGTGTGGACAGAGCTCACTCTGGTCAACCTGCGTTTCCGTCTCCAAAGGTCTTCTGCTGCTCCAAGCTTTTCCAATATTGTGGAGAACCTGTAGGTAACAGGAATGATGTTCAGGTATTAATTTAACATGATGTCTGATGTGCTTTGCTTCAAACCTTTTCATTAAGAATTTTAAAATCATTAATTTTTACATCAGTGTCATCTTCTGGGTCAGACATATCAAAGTCCTCTCCTATGGGTGAGACATTGATGACTTCCTGCAGACGGGGGTGCTGATGGAAGAGCAGGAAGTAGAGGCTGTACCTTGAGGAGTTGCTTTACTGTTAGTCGTCCATTATAACTGAAGTCCTCAACATTATTTGTGGTCCATATTAGACACTTTAATGAAGACACACCTGCTTGGCAGTGTTGATGCCACAGACCACAGCAGGAGGGGGACGTCCCGGTCATTATGACATTCATTAACATACTTCCTCACAACACGCTGCATGTTCTGATTGGTCCCCTCATCCTGTGCGTATCAATAAACTCCCATTTCCAGCACTGATGAAAATCTGCAGTGTGGATTAACAGTGTGTATAATCTCTTTATTAATGATGGTGTCGGTACCTCACCCAGTCTGTCACACCTTCATTAAGAGCAGGTCAGTAATAACCAGCAGTGAGTCTGTTTCTAGAGCCTCTGCTGCGACTGTGGTCACCAGTCCTGGGGTTTCTGTGGTTCTCTATCAAAACAGATCTTTTCTCTCCTCCCACAGAACATCCAGGCTCAGGTCCTCGTGTCCCGAGCCGCTGCAGGAAAGTCTGCTGTCTGTCTTTACAAATGAACATCAACAACAGGAACTAAAATTTACTTCAGAAAGAAAGGATGGACAAAAAAGATGAACTGAAAAAAGAAACATCAACACAGGATCGTTTTCATTGTGTTTATTGTCTGGAGTTGATGTGAAATCACCCCTGATCTCCAAATGAGAAGATACCAGTTTAATCTTCACATGCTCTCTGTTCTCCATGGTGGATGAAACTCTCCTTCAGTAAAGAATCCTGCAGAACGCCTTTAAGAGTGAAGCTTTTATTTTCTCAAAAGGAATCGACCGTTCAGGATTTAGCTGTTAAATACCGAAGGAGCCCCGGTTCAGTCTCGCCAGATAATATAAGTTATATTAATATGAAGAGCATAAACAGTTTAAAAATAAAACATTTCAGTTTACTTTAATGATTCACTGTGGTGTGAGTTTAAATGGTCATTTTAAATGAATAAAATCTGGTTTAGGTGAGATCTATCTAATAACAATAATAATAATAATAGTAATAAATGTGACAGCTGTGGACATCATGTTTCATATTTTCTGTAAAAAGGATGGAATAACAGAATAAAGATTATTTCAGTTTATGTAATCTATCTACTCTCACAAACTACAGAACAATAAAACTGTGTGAGCTAATTTAAAATATAATATTATTACAGCTCATGTTGGACAAACTGGTTCAAGTATTTATGTTATTTCCGGACATTTTTTAAATATTTGTAAAAACTCCTTGGGCTCATTGTTTTATTTGTGTTGCTGCAGTTACACAGGCGGTCTTTCTCAGCCTCTTTCTCAAATACAAATTAAATGCTTAAACTTTTTTTTAGGTGGAATTTACCACTTCAGCAAAATCAGAGCCTTTAAATCTGATCTGAGAGAGAACAGAGATGATGGTGATGATGACGAGGATGATATAGATGATAATGATGATGATGATGGTGATGATGATGATGAAGATCTTGTTGTTGCTGCTGTCTGATGTCTGAAAGCTCCAGTTTGGAGAAGATGTTGGACTCTGAACCCCTTCATGGTGGAGGGACACAAAGAAAAGTGATTCAGGACTATTTGCCCATCATCACTGTCCCTCGGTCCCACAGTCATTAAAAAGTGTTTATTTATAAAATCAGATTAAAACATTACTGTAAACTAAAACTGGACCACGTGGTGAGTTGAACCCACATCAAGATGAACATGAAACTGTTTAATGTCCTGTTTTATTCTCAAATATTAAAAAGTGATGAATTAAATGAGACTCTGAATCAGACTTTTGGAGAAAACTGTAAACCTGCCTGCCGCCTGTGTGTAACTGCAGCAACTCAAACACAGTAATGATCTGAATGAGTTTAATAAATATATTTAAACAGATCCGGAAATCACACACACACTTCAACCAGTCTGACCAACATGAGTTTTAATGATAATATTATTATTATATCTGAAACATGTTTACATTTAAATGAGTTTTTAAATATACACTCTCCACACAGGGGGCAGTAAAGACTGGTGTACGGGAGGGGAAAATAAAAACTTAAAAAACAGAAAAGAATATGAAGTAATATCTTGTCTGTTTGAGTATCTACAGTATAAACATGTGAACAGTGAGTCTTTCATTTCCTTCAAGCTTCCGCTCTCCGTGTTATTGTTTGGGTCTAAAACTGGCTGCTTCTCATTTCTCTCCCTCCTCCCTCTGTAGTGCACTAGAGGAGTGAGTACATTTGGGTCTTTCTTCGTAAACACTGCTGTAGATCTTATAAACATCACCGCTAAATGTGATTTCTTGAGTAGGTAGGGAGTGTGGGGTGATTTGGGACGCGCCCTTACCGCTGCTAACAACGCCGTGAGCTCAATATGAACATAACAGCCGATTTGGGGAAGATCATTAGTGTGAGTGTGTGTGTGTGTGTGTGTGTGTGTCAGAGTCAGACAAGCTTCCACATTTTCTCACTCTGAATAATGTTCATTCTGCAGGAGAATTATCACACACACACACAGAGCAGGTTACTCTATCTCACACAGACGCGCTGAGGAGCCGGAATAAACAGGAAAATAAAACCCAAACCCAATCCCAGCACAGATGGGTTCAGTGAAAGTGGTGTTGAATGTGTGTAAGTGTGTGAGTGTGTGTGTATCAGAGGAGACACTGTAGAAGGACAGAGTCCCGGCGGGACAGTCCACATACACTCCTACTCTGTTAGATCTGGAGGGAGGAGGAGGGACAGCAGTTCTGATCTTATTGTGAAGAACAGAGAAACTGTTATCAGAGCAGTTCAGACTCCAGGACTTTACATTCTCTCCAAACCCACAGTCTCTACTCTCTCCTTTCCTCCTGATTGATTTATGAGTCACTGATACTCTAACACTTCTGCTCCACTGGACCTCCCAGTAACAGCGTCCACTCACACTCTCTCTACACACTACCTGCACCCAGAAATCAAATCTGTCTGGATGATCAGGATACGACTGTTCTTCTCTCACACGCTCCACCTTCCTGTTCTCCTCAGAGAGAGAGAGGAGTGTGTGTGCTGAGTCTGGATCCAGTGTGAACTCACAGCCATCTGCACACAAGAAGACACATTAGAGGAGAAACACACAGAGTGTGTGTGTGTTTCTGTGTGTGTATTCAGTTTTGTGTGTGTGAGTGTGTTTAGTGTTGCGTGTGTGTGTATTTAGTTTTGCGAGTGTGTGTGTGTGTATTTAGTTGTGTGAGTGTGTGTGTGTGTGCGTATTTAGTTGTGTGTGTGTTTCTGTGTGTGTGTGTGTATTTAGTTATGTGAGTGTGTGTGTGTGCATATTTAGTTGTGTGTGTGTTTGTGTATTTAGTTTTGTATGTGTGTGTGTATTTAATTTTGTGTGTGTGAGTGTGTGTTTAGTTTTGCGTGTGTATGTGTGTGTATTTAGTTTTGTGTGTGTGTTTGTGTGTGTATTTTTGTGAGTGTGTGTGTGTGTGTTTCTGTGTGTGTATTTAGTTTTGTGTGTGTGTTTCTGTGTGTGTATTCAGTTTTGTGTGTGTGTGTGTGTGCGTATTTAGTTGTGTGTGTGTGTTTCTGTGTATGTATTTAGTTGTATGTGTGTGTGTGTGTTTAGTTTTGCGTGTGTATGTCTGTGTATTTAGTTGTGTGTGTGTGTATTTTTGTGTGATTGTGTGTTTGTGTGTGTATTTAGTTTTGTGTGTGTGTGTATTTAGTTTTGTGTGAGTGTGTTTGTGTGTGTATTTAGTTTTGTGAGAGAGTGTGTGTGTGTTTAGTTTTGTGAGTGTGTGTTTGTATTTAGTTGTGTGTGTGTGTTTCTGTGTGTGTATTTAGTTTTGTGTGTGTGTGTGTGTATTTAATTTTGTGTGTGAGTGTGTGTGTGTGTTTAGTTTTGTGTGTGTGTGTGTGTGTATTTAGTGGTGTGTTTGTGTGTGTATTTAGTTGTGTGTGTGTTTGTGTGTGTGTATTTAGTTTTGCGTTTGTGTGTGTTAGTTTTGCATGTATGTGTTTGTTTGTGTGTGTATTTAGTTTTGTGTGTGTGTGTATTTAATTTTGTGTGTGTATTTAGTTTTGCGTGTGTGAGTGTGTGTGTGTTTCTGTGTGTATATTTAGTTTTGCGTGTGTGTGTGTTTCTGTGTGTATATTTAGTTTTGTGTGTGTGTGTATTTAGTTTTGTGTGTGTGTATTTAGTTTTGTGTGAGTGTGTTTGTATTTAGTTTTGTGTGAGTGTGTTTGTGTGTGTATTTAGTTTTGTGAGTGTGTGTGTGTGTGTTTAGTTTTGTGAGTGTGTGTGTGTATTTAGTTGTGTGTGTGTGTTTGTGTGTGTATTTAGTTTTGCATGTGAGTGTGTGTGTTAGTTTTGCATGTATGTGTGTGTTTGTGTGTGTTTCTGTGTGTGTATTTAGTTTTGTGTGTGTGTATTTAATTTTGTGTGTGAGTGTGTGTGTTTAGTTTTGCGTGTGTGTGTGTTTCTGTGTGTATATTTAGTTTTGTGTGTGTGTGTATTTAGTTTTGTGTATGTGTAAGTGTGTGTATTTAGTTTTGTGAGTGTGTGTGTGTGTATTTACTTTTGTGTGTGTGTATTTAGTTTTGCATGAGTGTGTGTTTAGTTTTGTGTGTGTATGTTTAGTTTTGCGTGTGTGTGTTTGTGTGTGTATATTTAGTTGTGTGTGTGTAAATTTAGTTGTGTATTTAGTTTTGTGTGTGTTTGTGTGTGTAAATTTAGTTTTGTGTGTGTATATTTAGTTGTGTGTCTGCGTGTGTGTGTTCTATCGGTTCCTGTTCTACGGACTGTTGGATCCTCCAAGCCTGTATTTGTGTTTATTATTATTAGAGCCGCTCCTGATCTGCTCTCCTTCTGTGTGTGTGTGTGTGTGTGTGTTTCTGTGTATATTTAGAGTTGTGTGCGTTCTATCAGTCGGTTCCTGTTCTACGGACTGTTAGATCCTCCAAGCCTGTATTTGTGTTTATTATTATTAGAGCCGCTCCTGATCTGCTCTTCTTCTGTGGGATGCCCCTGTAAATGTGGGGTCTCTCCTTGGCCCCGCCCCTTTTCTACAGTCCCCTGAGGGGGGGGGTCGGGGTCTTTATCTTACAGGATTCTCATCTCGTATCCGTCCTTCATTAATGATTGTGTGTGATCTCAGTTCTTCATCCTCTCCGTTCTGCTCATCACTGCAGGATGAGTGTTCTGGAGTAAAAGTCCTGCTAATGCTGGAGTTCATAAACGAGGCTGCTGGATTAAAAGTTTGATCAATCCAGCTGAATCCTGCTGGTCTGTGTGTGTGTGTGTGTGTGTGTGTGTATCTAGTTAATACAGTTAAGATTTTAGTTAATCTAAAAAGTCAGGATTAAGTTTAGTACTTGTGTAAATACGGATTCTAAATGAGGTTTAAACTCGGCCTGATCCTCCAATCAGAAGCTCCGTTTGCTGAAATATGAACCTGAAATGTTTCCTGTTCAGCTCAGCTTGTATCTTGATGCTTCATAACTGTGAATCAGTAAGACTAGAGCAGAGATTTAAGCTCAGACTAAAGTCTCTCCATTAGTGGATGTAGAACAGATGAAGCATCCCGATAATGTTGATGATTTTGTGCTTTGTTTAGAGAAGACGGTAGAACATCAGCCTGGTTCTTCATGGCTTGGTGTACAATTATATTAACACACAGGTTCTGTCTTCACCTTCAGGATCCCTGTGGTGCTACATGTTCAACCACCAATCAGAAGAGCTTGTGTACGATTAGAAAACTGCAGATAATAAGAGTTTAACTCCACTCAGTATAAACCTGAGATATTTCATCTTCTGTCTGAGCAACTTCATTTGATCATTAACATCCAGTCCTGCAGTTCAGACCTGCAACACTTTCAGAAAAAGTTGGGACTTTAGTTCAATAAAGAGGTAAAAAGGTTCAAAATGATGTGGTTCAAACAGATGATGGCAGCAGAAGATTGGAATCAGGATTTGGTACAAAAGCAGTTTCTCCAAAAGACTCTGAGAAGCAAAGATGGACAGATGATCTCCAGTTTTCCATCAAATGAGGGAGAAAATGACTGAAATGTTTAAAAAAGGTTCCTCAAAGAAAGACTGGAAGGGATTTGGACATTTCTCCCTTCACAGTGTAAATATAATTAAACAACATCAGAAATCTGGAGGACGTTCTGAGCTGAAGATCTGTGATCTCTGATCTTCTAAACGGTGCTGCATCAAGAACTGCCGCTCATCAACAGCTGACAGAACCACATGAGCAGGGACTACTTTGGAGAACTTTATCAAGCTCTTCAGTACAGAGTTACATTCAGTGATTCCACTTAAACCCAGACTGTGGAAGAAAAGACTTGTGGTAACCATGTCCAGAAGTACTCTCAGATGTCTGAGATGAACCATCACACCCCCCCCAACCACACACACACACACACACACACACACACATACACACGAGGAGAGTTCAGGTACTGCACTGTCCTGTCTGCAGTCCTGGTCGTCCCCAGCAGAGACTATGTGGAGAATTCTGAACCGAAAATGAGAAAATGGACAAAAGGAGGAACGGGACAAAACAACACCTGAAATGTCTCATCACTTGGTGTCCTCAGAGCTGGAACATTTATAAAGTGTTGTGAGAAGGAACATCAACATTAGAAAGAGGAACATCTTTGCAGGACCAGCTTTTTCAGTCTCGTCTGAAATGCAGGACTGGATGTTCATGAACAAATGAAACGAAGTGGATCAGAAGAAACATGAAACATCTGGTGTTCAGACTGTCTGCAGCAAAACTAAAGTTCCAGTAAATGAAAGAATCCTGATCTGGGATCTGTACACCAGGCTGTGAGATCAGCTGATGTGTTTCCATGTTTCTCTAAATCCTGGAGCTTCATGAGGGATGAAGATCTTCTGATCCTTCACTCTGTAAAAGAACTTTCAGACATGAAGACCCAGTTTTCTCAAGGCCTCTGATGAAATGTGAGGAGGCTTATTCTTCAGCGCAGTGCTGTCAGATGTAAAAGTGTAAACTTTACTAGGATCACCTGAACACCTGTTTATTGAGGTCCTATTCTGATCAGCCAATCCTGCAGCAGCAGAGCTGCTCTGAGTGTTTCTGTAAGGACTGATCCACTGGGATCCTCATTAGCAACACTCTGAACTCAGACTGGTTTAAAGACTGGGTTTGTAATGACAGTCCTGAACACAGACTGGAGGAGAGCTTTAATGAGTTCTCCACTCAGTCTGGTAGAGTCTGTTACTGCAGTGTGGAGAATTTCATCACTTACTGAAATCACACTAACACATCCATTTTATTCTCTTCATCAAACATATCAGAGCCTTTATACTGGGACTAAACTGGGTTTCTCTAAAAACTACAGTAAACACTGGTGTAGAAGAAAAACTTTACACTACAATGTTTAAAGGATTGTTTACTTTAACATTTGTGTTTATGTTAATCAGACACATTTTATTAGAATGATGGAGATTAAACAAGTCTATTGTTACATATTTCTAATCACCAATCTAACAATTACTCATACGTGTGTGTGAGTGTGTGTGTGTGTTTAGTTAATGGTGTGTCTGTTTGAACTTACATTTCTTTAGTCCTGCTTTCATTCTGATCTCACCTCCATGATCCACTCTAAACACACACACACACACGCATTCATTTCATGTTTTTGAGCAGAAAGGTTGAAATGAATCTAAAGAGTAAAAACACAAACACTCCCACAAGTTGGAGCTGATGCGTATCTTCACAGCTGAAGATCAGACTCAGGATCTGGTGCTGAGCTCTTGGGTTTGAAGTGTTTACACTGCAGTGTGTTTCAGTTCTGTCAAGACTTGGGCTGTTCCGTTGTTGTTTCGTTCTACTCACAGTAGAGGGCGCTCTGTTCTGATGGAGCACACCTGAGCTCATGAAGGCACAGGTGTGCTACATTGAGGCTGACTACTTAAGCCTCAATGAGTCATAACAGAGCGCGGCTCATTCGCTGTACTGTTATGGGTGTTTTGTGTGTGATGTTTTCCAGTTTCGTGTCTGGATTTTTGTTGTAGTTTTGTTCATGGTCCAGTTTCACGTCTGGATTCCTGTTTGAGTTTAATAAAAGTGTCTCTAGAACCTCTGGCTCCACCATGACGTCCTTCCCACTCCCTGCCACCTTGACAAGTTCCTGAATTTAAATCAGGATTAATGAGATTTTCTGGAAAACTAATTAAAATCATCTACCAATCAGATTATAATAGAAACTCTTACAGCACTGAAGATTAAACACTGTTCACAAAGTGAAAATATATAATAAATATATCATTCCTAATATATATTGAGGAATCCTTATCCCAGTGTTCACGTATTCATAATGTCCACAATCTTCACCTGCGCACACACACACACACACACACACCCCTGCTGTCCACACCTGAGGGAGCTGAGTGAGCAGTGTGGATCCTCCAGTCGAGCAGAGAGCAGCTTCACTCCTGACTCTCCTGGGTGGTTGTAGCTCAGATCCAGTTCTTTCAGGTGGGAGGGGCTTAAACTGAGAGCTGAATCCAGAGAAGAACAGCCTTCAGCTGTGATCATACAACCAGATAATCTGGAGAGAGAGAGAGAGAGAGAGAGAGAGAGAGAGAGAGAGAAAGAGAGAGCGACAGAGAGAGAGAGAGAGAGAGAGTGTGTGTTCTAAGTGAGTCTGCTGCAGGTGAAAGACTCTGCCATTAAGATCCAGAACTGTTATCAGTACAGAAACAACTTTTACAACTTTACATTAGAAACCAGATCGAGAGTCTCCAGTTTACAGTGTGAACTTTATATTGATCTTCAGTGATGAAGAGACAGAATCCTCACCTGAGAGTCTCCAGTTTACAGTGTGAACTCTTCAGTCCAGCAGAGAGCAGCTCCACTCCTGAATCCTGCAGGTCAGTGTTTCTGAGGTCCAGATCTTTAAGGGAGTTTTCCAGATTTAAAACTGATCCCAGACTTTCACACGTCTTTACTCCAAGATTACAGCCAGACAGTCTGTAAAGAGAGAGTAAATATAAATATCTACAGATAGATTTCTGAAAAGAAGAAGAAGAAGGTATTTGTATCAGGCTGATAGAAAACTAGAAACGATCTTGTGAGACAGAAAGAGCAGAAATCTGCTCACAGCTGTTTTACACTTTTCATACTTTAAATCTTTCATTTCTGGCACTTCTGCTTATTTACTGAAATACATTCAAATAGAACAGCTCACAATGTTGATTTGATCATCTCGTCATTTGAATATTTTGGCTGGAAATGGACTTGGTGCAGGTTAAACACTGATCCCTCATGAAATGAGTTCCAGGCCTGAAGAAGAGCACTGTGTGTGTGAAGAGTATCAACTAGAACATGAGCAGCACGGCGGAGACAGAGCTCTCCAACATCATTCACTGCAGCATTACACTCGGTCCAGGGTGTTTCTCTGACTCTCACTCTGTGTGCTCTGGGACTGGCTCCACCACAACCATCACCCTCAGCAGGACAAGTGGTTAAGAAAATGAGTGGGAGAGAGTGAGTGAGTGTTTTACACACGTTAGGCTGGCAGAGTGTCAGGCACCTGTAATCTGATCTCTAAAACATGAACACAGTTCTGATACCCTTGAGCAAGGTACCGTCCCCGCCACTGCTCCCTGGGCACTTTCAATAGCTGCCCACTGCTGCACGGTGTTTGTGTGCATGGGTTAAATGCAGAGGTCCAATTTTGTTGTGGTTCACATGTGCTGTGCTGTGACCTCGCACAGACAGTTTAATGAAAGAGTGAAGCTGAGCTCAGTTTTAAACATGACTGTAGGAGAACATTAATGACAATATTGAGGATCTAACATAAGTGATTACAGGAGCTGCCTCCACATCATCATCCCCAACACTCACCCAAAACCCAAAAAATTCTCACCCAAAACATGAGCGACACACACACTCCCAGGAGTTCATGACTGTGTTGAAGTAGAGAGACATTCAGATCTTCTGTTTCACCCAATCAGAAGCCTCTGTTTCTTCTAATAAGATCCTTTACAGCAGCTGCTGAGTTCTTTAGAGGAGTAATGACCGATAATCCAACAATAAAACTCGTCCAGCTCTGAAACTCCTGCAGGCATTTGACGAATTATGACGAGGTTGCAGGAGATGGACTGAATTTGGTCACTGAATTTTACAACGTCTAGTTTTAACATCTGCCTGAATTATAGACCAACTTAAATAAGACCTGATCATGTTAGAAACACAGATTACTGTGACTTTTATCCTTTCAGGAATGAATACAGTAAAAATTCCTTTACTGTTGTCCTTGTCTCACAGCGCCTTACACTGCTGAGTTCACAGAGTTTGCTGACCTAAATCTGACCCCAGAAGAAAGCCAGCAGTTGCACCTGAAAACAGTTATTCATTATGTTATTCGTTAAAGTGATTGAGTGCCCAGAAAATGTCGGTGCTGAGGTGCCGATCCTAAAAGAATCAATTGGAAGGTAAAAGCATCACTAGTAAATTTTAAAATAATGAATAGGTTAAGCAGCTAAAAAAAAAACAACAAAAAAAACAAAACAAGAAAGGGGCCAAAGAGAGTCAAAGGAACAAAAAAAAAAGATGACTCCTGAAGATAAGTCAAAAGTGGGCCAAACGTCTCCAGCCTTTAAACACTAAATGGCAGAAGGTACACATGGTGTAGGACTTTGTGAAGCCCTGGAGATTCTCATCCTGAACAACTATCCAAAGGACAAATCCAGTAAACGACAAACAAAGCGATGGGATGAACTAGAAATTCTAAAATTGTTTAAGAAAAAAGGAGAAGAGGAAGACAGGAGATTACAGAGAGAAAAGAAGGAAGTTGAAGATGTATGATTCTCCTCCTTGTGCTGGACAGTGTCCTGTCATTGAAGGGAAGTTTGATATTTCTGGACAAGTGACAGTTACAGATGAGAAAAAGGATCCAGAACAAGAGGAAGATGTAACAGCCTTGGAGATGAGAAGAAAGTCTCAGAGTATGTTGAGAGAACACCCATAATCCCATAGACCCTCCACAGAGCCCTACTGAACAGGGAGAGAGAGAGAGAGAGAGAGAGAGAGAGAGAGAGAGAGAGAGAGCGAGAGAGAGCGAGGAGGCAGCAGAGCAGTGAGACAGTGTGTCCAGATCTTAATAAATTACAGCAGGAGTGGAGAAGTGCAGTACTAGAGAGTGAAGAGGCAGCGAGGAGAGAGAGGGAGTCAGAGGCACGGTCAGTGAAAGGTGATAAGGGAAGAATTGAGCAGACAGAACGGGAAGACAGTGATGATGAAGGTGTGCTGGATTGTCACAGCAAGTACAGAAGACAAAAAGAGAAAAGAGAACTGAGGAGAGATTTAAAGGATGTGGAAAGGAAGTTACAGGAAGAGGAAAGGAAAGTGAGGACTGAGATGAGTAAGGGAAATAGAAATGAGAGGAGAGTCGGATGGAGTGCACCGATGGGGAGGACTGGATGACACAAAAATGATGATTTGATGATTCTATCCAGAATCAGACCAAGACAACCTCATGAAAGGGGTCTTTCGGACATCGGTCCTGGATGGCCTTCCAGAAAAAGTCAAAAGCGAACTGGAAGATGTGGTGGGACTGACTGAAACGTCTTTGATAAGTTTGTGGCTCATGTGACACATGCTGTGAATAAATGCAGACAAAATGAAAAGAGAACCAAAGAACAAGAAAGAGACAGAGAAGTGCTGAGAAAGGTGGCACAGCTCCAAATTCAGGACATCCATGGACAGGAGGGAATCAGAACCCTGCCTGGACTGGATTAAATCAAAACTCCGGCCCAGTAAATTACTGGGGTGGACAAAGTGGATGCTAGGGATGCCCAGAGGGTCCTACAGGGGAGGGTCAGCTCTTATTGGCAAGCAGGGGAGCTGATGAGGAACCAGTGCTGCAGGTTCAGGTAAATGACAAAACTACACCCATGATGGTAGATACTTGTTACACATGCCTATATTAAAATTATGGCGTTAACTTCCCCAAGTCGAGAAAGTTCGTTAAGACCGTAGGATTCTCGGGACAAGTGCAGCTAATGCCAGTGACTGCACCAGTTAAAGTAACAGTGCAGGGAAAAACAATCAATTTACCATCTTAGTTTCAGAGCAAACTCCAGTAAATCTATTAGGGAGAAATGCTTTGTGCCAGTTGGGACTCCAGATTTGGTGAACACCTGATGGAGTTTATGTGGATGAAATGGCAGTCAGTGCTCAGATGAATGTGACATTAGGAAAGGAAGCTAATGTGTACTGGTTAGGAGAGATAGAAAACCAATTCAGGAAATAATGAGTCTATGGGGAAAGTTTATTTCAGCACAGATACCAAAAGCAAGAGACCCCAGATTAGAATATCACTGTACTATGATTTATGATAAAGGCCAGGATGAGACGTTGGAGGAAGAATGGCTTAGAAAGACTGCAGGAACAAATGTTAACCTTAAAGCTAGAAGTGTGGTGAGAGGGACAGAAGGAGCAGCACTTCAAGTGGAGGATAATGAGTTCATCAATGAGTGGTATGATGTTGAAGGAGCAAGACCTCATGTGACACTACTAATAAATGAAGGATTTGAGTCAGAGTCATTTGTGATTCATGGTTAAAAGAGCAGAAGAACTAAAGTGGGAGAAGACACAAAATCCATCGATACTGTGTGCTGAAGCCCATTACAAGATGGCGCCACGTGAGAGGCAGCCAGTTACAGGAGCTCTGACAACTTTCTGTTCTTTTTACTTATTTAATCTATTTTCTTTACTTTATTTATTACTTCTTTCACTTCCTAATCTAATCTGTCACAAGTACAGCAGTCTGAGGAGACTTGTAAACTTTTTTTTTCTGTTTTTTAATCGTATTTCGATTGTTTTACCCTGCACGCGGTGAGACACCAGGCAATGGGTTCATTGTTTACACCCGGGACCAGCTGCTGGCGCTTAGCAACCAGCCGATACAGCCCAGCGAAAGAGCAGAGATCCCCAGAGAACTACAGCGGAGGAGACGAGGCTGTAGAGCTGGGGTGAAACACTGGGAGAGGAAGAGACGGTACAAGCTATCTGTACCCTCGGTCTTCATGGGGAATGTGAGATCTCTCCCTAACAAGATCGATGAGCTAACGGCGCTCACCAGGCTCCAGAGAGAGTACAGGGAGGTCAGCATGATGTGCTTCACGGAGTCCTGGCTGACACACCTCACTCCAGACTCTCTCGCTGCTGTACCGGGATTCCACCTGGTGAGAGCGGACCGGAGCGCGAAGGAGACCGGTAAGAGGAAAGGCGGGGGGATCGTGATGTATGTGAACGAGAGATGGTGTAACCAGGGGCACATCTCCGTTAAAGAGCAGTGCTGCACATGGGACGTGGAGCTGCTAGCGGTCAGCATCCGAGCATCTGCCGCGCGAGTTCTCGCAAGTCATCGCGATAACTGTTCACATCCCACCGACGGCAGATGCAGCAGCAGCTTGTGAAACAATACACACAGTTGTGTCTCAATTGCAGAAAGCACATCCCCAAGCCTTCCTCCTGATTTCTGGAGATTTTAATCATGTCTCCTTGTCCTCCACTCTGCCTACTCTCACCCAGTATGTGGACTGCTGCACCCGGGACAACAGGATATTGGACTTACTGTATGCAAACGCTAAGGATGCATACAGAGCATCACCCCTCCCTCCACTGGGACACTCAGACCATAACCTGGTCCATCTGGTTCCCTCTTACATACCTCTAGTATGCAATCAACCGCCCACTACGAGGTATGTGAGAGGATGGTCTGATGAGTCTAGCATGGCACTCAGGGACTGTTTTGAAACCACAGACTGGGAGGCGCTGTGCAGCCCACATGGAGAGGACATCGACAGCTTAACAGTCTGCATAACTGACTACATCACCTTCTGTGTGGAGAACACTGTACCGATCAGGAGAGTACGGTGTTACTCCAATAATAAACCATGGCTGACCCCTGATCTGAGAGCTCTGCTGAAGCAGAAGTCAAGAGCCTTCAGATCAGGAGATAAGGAGGCAATGAGAACAGCTCAGAAGGAGCTGAAAAGAGAAATAAGGAGGGGGAAGGACAGATACAGAGAGAGGCTGGAGGAGCAGCTCAAACTAAACAACATCAGAGGTGTGTGGAGAGGACTGAACACCATTACTGGTAGGAGCACAGTGAGTAGGGGAGGCCCAGAGTCTGGAGATAAGGACTGGGCTAATAGTCTAAATCTGTTCTTCAACAGGTTTGACTCAGGAATCTGCCCCTCACCCAACCATCAAAGCTCATCACATGCCAGTGCCCCCCTTCACACCTCCCTGCAAACTCCAACGGCACCTCCCCATCACACCTCTCTGCAACCCCCACCAGGGATATCAGCTACGTATCCCCTTTTATCTTTATCTTCTCCTTCTCTACCCCCCCTTTCCCCTGAGGACTCTACTGCTCCCTCCTGCTACCCCACTCATCAGGAGGCTCCCACTCTCTCACCACACGATAGCCTCTCCATCACAGCTGACCAGGTGCGGTGTCAGCTGAGGAAGTTGAAGCACAGGAAAGCCACAGATCCAGATGGCATCAGCTCCAGCCTGTTGAGGGACTGTGCAGATCAATAATAATAATCCTTTATTTATAATCCCACGAACGGGAAATTCGTCCTCTGCATTTCACCCATACACACATGTGCAGCAGTGGGCTGCTATTGAAAGCTCCCAGGGAGCAGTGATGGGGACGGCACCTTGCTCAAGGGTACCTCAGGGCAACCTACTGGGAAGGGGTTCAAACCCCCGATCCTCCGATCATGTGGCTGACGCCCTAACCACTAGGCCACAACTCTGTGAGGTTATTACCTACATCTTTAACCTCAGCCTCAGCCTGGAGCGTGTCCCCATTCTGTGGAAGACCTCATGCCTCGTTCCAGTCCCCAAGACATCGCACCCCAAGGAGCCAAACCATTTCAGACCTGTTGCCCTCACTTCTAACCTGATGAAGGCTATGGAGAGGATCATCCTCCATCACCTTCGTCCACTGGTCAGGAGGGACCTGGACACGCTGCAGTTTGCATACCAGCCGCACATTGGGGTGGATGATGCTGTCATCTACCTGAAGCTAGAGGGAGCGGGTGTGGACCATCACATGACTGAGTGGATTATTGACTACCTCACCAATAGACCCCAGTATGTGAGACTCCAGGACTGTGTGTCTGAGGTGGTGGTCTGCAGCACTGGAGCCCCACAAGGAACAGTCCTCGCCCCCTTCCTCTTCACCCTGTACACGGCAGACTTCAAACACAACACGGACACCTGTCACCTGCAGAAGTTCTCCGACGACAC
>CM029389.1:21301999-21478618 GCA_017165825.1 Hepsetus odoe | reverse complement strand
TATATATATATATGCTCCATCCTTAAATAACTTAATAAAAAAAAAAGGACCAGGTTATCTTAACCAAGCAATGACCGACAACAAATTTCTTGTAGCAACATATAACTCTAATTCACCTCTATATCTTATGTTTCTTATCATAAACTTAAAGGCAGGTCATTACATATTTATAAAAGTCATTCACAGTAATTTTATGTGTAAAATCAGGAACTATCAAAGTTTAATGAGAGAAAATGTCCAAGTCAGAATTCTTCACAGTGGGGTGATGTGGAAAATGTCCATGTTTAGTGTTTAGTGAGAGCGCAAGTCACAATTTGTCATTGTGAAACTAAACAGGACACAATGAGCCACAACAAAATGTATCATATGCATTTATTAAATGTATTATCTCTTTCAATTTAACTGTCCAGTTTTAAAGCCAACTAGTTATTGCTGGGTCCTCTCAACTAAAGCTTCCACCTTTCTCTTAAAAAAGACTCCTATATTCACATAAGCACCTTGCCTAGGTCATTCTCAAGTGCATCAAAATCGGCTGAAGAACAGATTCGGGATTAGATATAGGATTCTGAACTTGTTTAAAATAGAAAAAAATTTGAAACAGAAGTTTGAAATCAGAGTTGAAAATAAATGCTTAAAATACAAAAAGAAAAATATACTCTTAAACAACAAGAAAGGCCAGAAAACAGTATTTAAAGCTTTTAACTTTTTAAGAGAGAAAAATTTAACTCAACCTATGCTTTAGATCTGAAAAAAAAATCCACAGGAGATTTTGGTCATCATTCCACTGTGTGAAGACAGTTCACACCTGTCAGTGGACAATAAAAGGATACATAGCTGTGAAAAAGCAGAGTATATACTAAAGAACACTGAAACTGGATGCCTGGATTTTATAGTCTAATGGAAGTAAATTTATAAATTGGATGACTTGGATGGTGAGAAGATGTACTTATGATGTTTGTATGGGTTTATATTGCAAAAACGGTCATAATTCATTTCAAAATTCAGTCTCTGCTTATCACTTAAAATATAGTCTGCAGGCTGTTGTACAGGCTGAAACCCTCCATAGAACTTTAGTGGGAATGGATGGGGCTAAACTGCTAATGTAGGTGGATATATGTGGATATTTGTTAATCCATATAGATGAAGTTACATTTACACAAATAAATGTAAATTTAACATGTGCTTCAGGTCATTTATTTTTTATGAAATAGGCCTTTAAAAAAAGTTTACTGGTATTTAATATGCACTTTGACCATTTTAAAGTGAAGGGAAAGTGATTGTATCATTGTGAAATACAACAAAATGCAGCCTTTGTTTTTCACCCATACACACGTCCAGCAGTGGGCAGCTATATCCAGTGCCCAGGGAGCAGTGATGGAGACTGTACCTTGCTCCACGGGAACCTACTGATCAGGAATTCAAAACCAGTTTAGTTTTGATCCTAATTACCTAATTGATGCTAGAAGCAAGACATTATCCCCTAAACAAGATTAACCCCCAAAAATTACAGGCGATTCTCTCAGCTCCCCAGCCACACGATGGCAGCCTTGGGAAAATCAGGAAAGTAGAACACCGACCACTATGTCTAAATAAAGATTCTGTAAGAACATATCCTTTAAAATATTTTCTGAACTAACCTTGGACTCTCAGACTAATCTGCAACTGCTGCTTTAGTGCAGATGTAGTGAAAATTGGATAGAGATCCACTAATCACTCAAGTAATTTCAACAACCATGTAGAACTGATTTTAAAGTGTTGCATTCGTGTACTATATTATGTGCTTTTTCAATAACTATCTTTTAGTACAACACTTCAATTCAGCTCTACAGGTCTACTCAGATCGTCGTTTCAGTTCAGTTCATAGCCTATGCAACATATGGAACCCTATTAAGTAACCAGGAAACAAATTCACAATTCGCAATTTGCACACGTTTAGCTGCCCAAGTGAAGAATTGACCATAGTGAAAGAAAACAAATCATGCAATGTGTATAAATATTAGGAATGTAATGTTCCATAAAGGGATAACCATGGTTTTGTCTCAAATCCCTTTTCCCTAAATAGTGCATGAACTACATCAAAATACGTCAATAATACGAAATATGCCACACACGGAATTAATTCACTATATGTTTAAATAGCGAGATTTTTTTCTATAGATTTTGCTTAGTCTTTAGAACTAGGTCAATAGTTACTAATCTTCATAACTTCACCAGGTGAGAGTGTCCATAGATAGTGAACCACTGCATAAGGGGTTGGGATTGGAACACAGCCTACGCTCAAGCCCGAGCAGTTGCTTAAAGCGAGCCAATCAGCTGTCAGCTGAGTGGCGGACGCAAGCTGTGAAGGGGCGGCGGCGCCGGCGCACTTCTTCGGTTCATTCGCAGCAAAACTCGAATACCTGCGTTAGAAGTAAGTCCATAACTCGCTAAGTGCATTGCGTAAAGTTTATTTTACTGGCCCATCATGCAGGTTTATCAGGTCTCCGTGGTTCCTCGGCAGCAGCGCAGCGTGGATTCAGTATTTGCCAGCAGAAGGCGTCTACCTTGGTGTGATGTTAGCTAACGTTGCGTGCAGTTTTATAGCTTACCTTCGCATTTACTACTTGCTAAGAAATATTTGAGTATAAAATTCAAATTGCGGTGCTTCAGAATGTATTTCTGACAGACGGAAATGCTGTAAATCCCTATTAGTTAGCTCTCAGTTAAAGTGGGCGGCTTTTCATCTGCTAGCATGTTAAGCTAACTATATAGGCAACTATTTGCCGATAATTATTCTGTAATTTACTTTTGGATGACCCAATTTTTTAATAAATAAGCGTTTAAACTGTATAGTTTGTTTTATTTTCGTCAGACGAGTCGTGTTTTCACAATTGACCCGCTATTACAGTAGAATTAGCCTCGCTAACGGTTCTGTACCTCGCTGTCATTCATTAGCTCAACTGACATCTTTATAACTGTCATAACACTCGTTCAGGTGTCTTGTGTTTTGTTCCCTTCTTATAGAGTAGGTTTTGTACATTAAGTTTTCGAAAGAGGTAAAACCGGATTTTTGGCTTTGGATGGGATTTAAAACTGTCATGTCTGCGAGGGCATTTTGCCAAGCGAACCTGAGACTTGTATTACAGGCACTTAATATAAAGGAGGTTCATAAACTATACTTGCATTATAGAAAAGAGACAACATGAAATAAATTTGCATTATTATAGACCCCTTATAGAAAAGCAATTAATGAAATGACTTACATTATAGACATGGTACAGAAAAGCAACTGATGTCAATTATATAAATTCATTTCATGCTAGAGAAAGAGACTCATGAATTGGTGAGTAATGGAGATGACTGATTTATAGGTCATTGGGGCAGATCGTTCTACCAGGGTACAGGTATCAGGAGTCTGGTGGAATGATGCTAAAAATAGCATCCGGTTGAGTTCTTGAAGCTGGAAACCTTTCTGTGTCAGATGGCGGCCAGGCAGCCTGCCAGTGACTGGGAACCTAAGAGGCTACTTTAAGTGACTTGACAGGGCAATTTTTAAATTAAGATCTAAATAGTAGATCATCTGCATCAGTGTTCTGATAATGTTTCTTTCATTATTGCAGGATTGTGAAGTTTTGGGAATTAACCTCTTCTCCTTGTTTTGTAACAGGTTCTTTGAGAGAGTAGATCTGCACTGTCATGGCAGCAACCTGCCAGCTGTTTCGCCTAATTCGCAGCAGGGAGCTGGGTCGTATTTGGGCACCTGCTGCTTTGTGCCAATCCTGCCACCAGCTTTATAATCTATGTAATGGTGCAAACCAGACCGTTGCAATTTCGGATTCAAGGTGGCACTGGTCACGGGCCTATGGGACCTCATCCGCACGACCCACTTATTACCTGACCCCACCTCAGGTCAATAGCATCCTAAAGGCCAATGAATACAGTTTCAAAGTGCCAGAGTTTGATGGTAAGAACCTCAGTTCCATCATGGGCTTTGACAGCAATCAGCTGCCAGCCAATGCACCTATTGAGGACCGGCGAAGTGCAGCCACTTGCCTTCAGACGCGTGGCATGCTCTATGGTGTCTTTGATGGACATGCGGGTTGCGCCTGTGCTCAGGCACTCAGTGAGAGACTCTTCTACTACATTGCCGTTTCCATGCTGCCACATGAGACACTAGCTGAGCTGGAGAATGCGGTGGAGAATAACCGGCCTCTTCAGCCTATCTTACAATGGCACAAGCACCCCAATGACTACTTCAGTCGCGAGGCATCACAGCTCTACTTTAATAGTCTGCGCACTTATTGGCAGGAGCTGCTGGATCTGAGCACACCTGGAGAGCGGCCCGATGTGGGTGAGGCACTAGTGAATGCGTTCAAGCGTCTTGACAATGACCTCTCCCTGGAGGCGCAAGTGGGTGACCCTAATGCCTTCCTTCACTACTGGGTGCTGCGTGTGGCCTTTTCTGGAGCCACTGCATGCGTGGCACACGTGGATGGCAATGACTTGCATATTGCGAACACAGGCGATGGCCGGGCAGTGCTGGGTGTACAGGTTAGTGTTTGCAACATCAGCATTAAATACTACTTGACATTTTCTCTACAGATGTTCACTATAGAATGCTCACTATAGAGTGCAATAAAATGTTACACTTCAATGAAAAGAAAACGAAAACAGTTTAATAAAGTTTGATGAATTAACTGTTTAATAAATTCACTTTTGTGGCATACTTAATTAAATCATTTAACAGTCCACAACAGAGAGGTTCTAAGCAACAACACTGTCTGATCAGAAATCCAAATAACTCAAAGGCAGAACCAAAAACACTAGAACCGCACTGACTGTTTAATTATTGCAGTTTGCTAATGTTAGCTCAGTTTAACTTTTTAAGGAGAGATTATTTATTTATTTTTGGTAGAGTTGTATTTGTGTTTCTTGTGTAGATAACAAGTTATTTCAAATAAGATGGATAAATTCAAAATAGTGTGTTTTGTTCCTTGGTAATTGAATAAAAAAGTAATTCAATATTAATTGTAAATTTTATGATAAAATGCTTGCATTTGTTTTGGATGTATTCAGAAATGTATACAGAGTCACACAACTAATTATAACATTGTCATATTGCCCAGGAGCCTGATGGATCCTTCTCGGCTCTGACCCTCTCAAACGATCATAATGCACAGAATGAGGCAGAGGTGCTAAGGGTGAGGGCTGAGCACCCAAGATCTGAAGCCAAGACTGTGGTGAAGCAGGACCGTCTGCTGGGGCTTTTAATGCCATTTCGGGCTTTTGGTGACGTCAAGTTCAAGTGGAGCATTGAACTGCAGCGGCGCGTGCTAGAGTCTGGCCCTGACCAGCTGCATGAGAATGAGCATGCCAAGTTCATTCCACCCAACTACCACACTCCGCCTTACCTGACGGCCGAGCCTGAAATCACCCGGCACCGGCTGAGACCACAGGACCGCTTTCTGGTGCTCGGCTCAGATGGCCTGTGGGAGACATTGCACAGACAAGAAGTTGTACAAATTGTGGGTGAGTACCTGACTGGCGTCCATCAGCAGGAACCCATCAATGTGGGTGGTTATAAGGTGACCCTGGGCCAGATGCAGGGCCTGCTTCAGGAGAGAAAGGCCCATGTCTCTTCAGCTTTTGAGGACAAGAATGCAGCCACACATCTAATAAGACGGGCCGTGGGCAGCAATGAGTTCGGCACGGTGGATCATGAGAGGCTCTCTAAGATGCTCAGCTTGCCAGAGGAGCTGGCCCGCATGTATAGAGATGATATCACAATCATTATAGTGCAGTTTAACCCGCATGTCATAGGAGCACAGCAAAACTGAGTGCATCTATGATTCTTTTTGTTTATTTGTTTGTTTCTGTTACACACAGTTGTACCCCTTTCTTGGACTGATACTGGTATAAGCAAATGTTTATCAGCACGTATTGTTTGACTTGGACTTTTTGGTACTTGGTTATATTTAGGTCATTCTGATGGTGCAATCAGGGTTTTTAATTTCAACACCAACCCTGACCCTTGTGCTACAGGTTTCCCTGCTCCATCTATATGTAAATAATAAGATGGTTTACAAACCCTTCCTAGATTTCAACTGAAGTGTTTGAACCTGGGAAAAGCTAAAATGTGCAAGGCAGGGGTACACCAGGACTACTCTGAGAGTAACTGTGCTATAAACCACATGCACCTTTCTGTAATCTGTCAGTTTAGCAACTAAGGACTCAAAGACTCCAAGTCTTTCTAGCCTAAAAAAAAAAATCCTATATTGAACAAACAACAACAACAAAAACTCTTTGGACCTAATTACAAGGCCATTCAACAGAAAAAAAAAAAAAATGAAATTTGCTATATACATTCTGTAGGCAAGCAAACACTCCTGTGCATCTTACTTGTGAGGAATAAAAGGCTGCTACTGTAGTCTGCACTTTATGTTCAAATTTAACTCGATTCTGCAGTCATTAAAGACCACTTGACAAAGCTTACAGGTTATTAGTCTTATATAAATTAGTTGTCTAATAAGTGGAGAAAATGTACAGTAGAAAAAGATTAGAACATGGTGGCCTTTCAATGAATGGTGATTTACCATCTCCTGTCATGTTCATCAGTTACACTTTTGCCTGCAGACCATCTTGGCTGTCTTCAGTATTACAACAAAGGTATGGGTGAAAAAGAGAGAGCGTACAAATTACAGTCCAAAATGATTTGAGTTTTTCAATTCTAATGTGACTTCTCATGTGCCCTGCATGCTTTGTGGTAGTGTAGCCAAATGGTTGTCGGTTTTGACCTGCTAATAGTGCTTGGACATGTGGCAGAAATGTGAAATATTCTGTAACTGGGCAACAAAGCTCCAATATATCACATAGTATGTTTCTATTTGATGTGGTTTATCATTATCATTAACACTTTACCTTTTATTAAATGATTCTTGGTGCTTATCACTGTTTTTAACAAATGACATGATACACAGTTTAAAGCCCGTTCCAATAGTCTAAACTGTAAACCAAAAAAGCTGCATGGTTTTGATGCGATATTCACTGAAATTTTTCCATTAGTTCCTATAGGCATGTCTCACCTAGGAAATTGCCCCTTGAAAATGTGTTAACTTTTTATGTGAAGGAGGGTGATGCTGCCTAAGTATTATGTAATCTTATTCTTAAGAGCTGTAAACAAAAGCCATATTTCCCATTCTGTAACTGATAACCTTCTATGGTCATTACTTGATAGCCTGCACAGCCATAACTGAAGTTAAGATGTGTTAGCCATTCAAGTTTTAAATTTCACCTGTGCAAACTTAAAAAAAAAAAAAAAAAAAAAAAAAGTGCCAAACGTACGTCCCAGTTGTTGTTTTAACTTTGTTTGAAGTATTGAATTTTTAAGTCTGTCTTTTTAGTTCTTTACATGAGTCTGTTTGCATGTAGAGCTGAGAAACAGAAGGCTTGATTAATCAGTGCTGGAGTTTATTAGAAAGGGCAGGTTTCAGTTGAAAAGGCCTAGCTGAGACATTAGTAGTTACAAATGAATATTTACATTTATGGCATTTAGCAGACACTCTTATATAAATATAACTTTACCTCATTCAAGATTTGCCTTAATACTAAGGTCATGTAAAGTATTCTGAATGTGACTTGTTACTTACTCACCATAGAAGCAAAGGCTAAATTGCCAAAAAGCATTGTAACATGATCAAAGTGGATTCAAAGAAAATCCAAAACAATTACATAAAATTACAAATGTAATCACTTTTATTAATGTTGGTGTTTTAAGCACTCCCCCAAAGATCGCTGCTTAAAAAAACAGGGATGTGTGACACTGCAAATCCCAGGACATTCTCAATGGTGTATATGTGAGAAATTCATGTTGCTCGCAGTTAAAATGTGAGTGCTAGATTTACTCTTGCCTTAACTGTAAAGCTGTTTTCCCAGACAAGGATTAAGCCTGCGCATAAAGAGGTGGTCTCTTCAACAAAATAAAATCCATTCATAATCTTTCATTTTGTTATTGTTGGGTCATGATTGTTTGCACATTTCTGTTCTTGATGAACTCAGTGGTTCACCACCGTTTCAGTAATAGTATTTGTAGATCAGTATACATTGGTGTTCTGCTCTCATCATTCTCCACAAGGGGAGCTATTAGAACTTTACTGAGAGGCAGTTTTTTAATATAAACAATAGTGACATCCCTAGTAGTCCAGTGCTATGCTTAATCCTTGTCAGCATAACTTGACTAAAATCTCTGGGATTCTGGCTGTGGTGTGGTGAAGGTCTGCAGGATATGGCCATTCATGGACATTCCAGCTTGAAAATACCTTTCTTGCTGCAATTAAGCCTTGCAAAACATCTGTCAGGCCTTGATGTAAAGGACCATGAACTATCCCATGTTAGGAGACTAATTTGCTTACTGCAGTAGTTCGACATCAGTACAGTAGAAACCAAAAGTCCAGCATTAATCAAATGGTACCATACAGATTATGTCTAGCACTGCATTACCCACATTTAAACAACTTGACTCATCAAAAACTTTAAGGGTATGTGCATTTATTAAAAAATTTCAGCTCAGCTGCCCTTTACAAGACAACTCATTTTCTTGATTGCTTATTTGGCTCCCTGCCAGAACAGAGCAGACCACCTGAGTAATGGGTAGTGAAATACAGCTGTATGACAATGGCATGTTTGTGTGACTGTCCCATGCTCACTTGTCAGTTACTAAATGTGCTGCATGGTGTGTCTTGCTGTGCTCTTTGTGATCTCATGTTGCACTTGAACTCATGCCATCGCTGAATTGGTTCAAGGAAGGTTCGCTGCACAACTAGCCAAATATAACTCCTTTTGCCCTTCCATTTTGTTGCACCATGTGTTTTACATAACACTTTTGTAACTAATGTTGAACATCTTTAAGTGGGTGTCCTGATGTACATTGTATCTTCAGGATTGCCAAAATTTTTTTATTCACAACTTTGCTTTTGAGATTGGGGTAAGAGGTCTATATCTGTAGGGTAAATGTATTTCTTTTTACTGAGTTTCCACATAACTGGTAAATCCTTTTTAGTTTGACAGTGCTTTTAAAGTGGCTGGAATTCAAACTAAGATTAAGCTCATGATGTTTATTTCTGTTCTTACTGTGACTCCAACTTTACTGTGTGTTTCTTTCCATTTATGTCTCTTATGAAATTTTCCCATTTACAGGCTGAGCTCATTATCACGCATTTGAAATGATTGTCATTTTGCATGTATTTTGTGAAGGAAGTGCAGAGCTTGTTTGACTGAGTGTTTGTTCTTGCTAGTAGATTTTGTGTGTATATTCACTTTGACATATTTATCTTGAAAATGCTTGCTTAATATTTGAAGGTCATTTATTCAGCTTATTGTGTTTAAAGCATTCAACATGAAATTTCCCACAGCAGGTATATTTAACTATATCACATGTACTGCTGTATGAAAATGGTTTTTTGGTAACTGGTATTTTGTATTTAGGATATTTTAATAAAATTTTAAGTTTCAGCAATATGTCTATTTCGTTTATTGTGCCTCAGTCCCTTATCCATTTCTCGGTTTTGCTTCTGACTGACTGCTTAGGGAGGTGCACCTTCCTTAGGTTCCCATGCTCAGGTGACCCATTCTCTCTTCATTTTCTGATTCTACCAAACTTGATCCACCTGTTAGTTGATAAGCCCGATGAAGTATTATTTGACAAAGCTCAATAAATGCTACAGGATGCGATGACTAGAAACACCTGACCTAGGCTGGTCTGGCGTTAGAAACTAGACTTGGGTTTGGTTCTTATCCACCTTTCAAGATCAGCTGTTTGAAATTGTTGTCCCAGTTTAAAAATAGAGGCCATTATTGAATAAAGAAAAAATAATCCATAATCATCCCTCATTGTAAGGCTCTCAATCCACATCAAAGGAAGTTTCATGGCAAAAATGCATTATGATTGGTTGTGAACTGGTGTATGTGGGTTAAATACAGATGTGACAGAGCCAGGTGTTGTGTGGAGGGTGATGACATCTGTAGAATGGTTGGGATAATACACAACCTGCAGAGGGTCCAGAGCGGGTGAAAGCTGAATCTTTGTCCCTCATGACCTCCCTTTTAAAGCACTTCATGATGACAGGTGTGAGTGCGAAGGGATGATGGTCCTTGGCAGTGGGGTCATAGTGGTGGTTCTGAAGGACATTGAAACAACGGTGATGCTCAGCGAGATGTCTGTGAGAGCATCTGCCAGCTGTTCTGCACATCTGAGCATGTTGTCAGGTCTAGCAGCTTTGCCTGGGTTGACTGTCAGCACAGATCATCTCACCTCAGCCATTGTCAGGCACACCACCTTATCATTGGGAGGAAGTCTTCCTCACTGCTAAGTTGTTTTGCACATCAAATCATACATAGAGGTTGTTTGCATGTACCAGTCATTCATGGCAATGCACTTGCTGATGTTGCCAGTCACTGATTCTGTGTACTCTTCCAGGCCACAGTAGGCTGCAGCCTCCTTAAACATGCCCCAGTCTGTGTGCTCCTAGCAGTCCTGAAGCACAGGTCTTTACCTGTGTTGCTCTGGATATCCAAGATGGGAGTGGGGCTTGGCTCTGTCCAGTACGTTCATCACCCTCGTTCAGTGTCCAGAGCAGTTTATAGATTACTATAAACTATTATATTAGAATGTGAAATTATTATCATGTTGTTGGTGAGCATCATGTTTGTGCCTAAGGCAAGTGTTTTTATGTTTTATGGTAATGTGTCCTTTACCAACCTGACATCCTGAAGATTTGATTGTACTTTTTGCAGTACTGGTCTGTTCCAGTTTTGCTATGCATTAAAGCCATAGTGCTGTTTAGTCATGAGGAGGTGCAACAAGATCTTCATGCTTCTTGGTATGAAAAGACCCATACTTTAATTCTTGTAATGGAATTATGGACGTTAACATGTGTGCAGGAAAATCTGAAAAATTAACTGGAGTCTTATTCTGTGGTTAAAATCTTGTCATGACCATTGGTTGCAAGATTTAAAACTACTAAAACCTACTTGATTTTGCTCAGGCAGCCAAAGTGGTTGAATATGTATTCTGCCTTACATTTTGTAGCCCAAGAACCTTAAACCATCTGTTTTCCTAATGCAGAAGAGCTTAACTTTTTTGACTAACTATTTGAAACAAAGATAGTGTTGATAAAAGTTATGCATGTGGAAGGCTATTAAATAACCATTCAGAATCAAAAACTCTAATTTAGACTGTCTGTCTACTATTGTAAACCGATTGACAACTGAGTCTGTCCTGAGAGTATTAAACTGCCATCTGAGTTGTTCAACAACTCGCACTTTAAGCAACTAACTAAAATGTTTCTAATTGGTGGGTGCCTGGTTCATTGGTGGATGCATGGTTCTTTTTTTATTTTTATTTCATTTGTTAAATAGTGCCCTCCAAAAATTTTCAAAACAAAGCAGAAAGTAATTTTTGGTTGTGTACTGAAAATATTTGTATTTTATATCAAATGGTGAATATAAAAGATGAGAGATCACACTTTAATGCAGAGCTTTCATATCCTGTTATTTATATCTAGATATGTTAAATTTTGCAGGACATTGCATCTTTGTCCAACTGTCAACCCCGTTTTAAAAAGTATTGAAACATGAGAATATGGTAGGTGTGCGTTCTTACAAAGGTATCCTGTTAGATTCATTGTTTCAAGTATGAATAGCAACATCATGAAAAAAGAAACATCATGAATAACGTCCAACAAGCCAGGGGTGGAAGAATCACAATCCACATAATCCATCGTCTGAAGACGTTTTTGAGTGCAGAAATAAAGAGGCCATACCAACACATGCAAACCATTTGTCCAGTCAAGTATTTAAACACTAATTGCTGCTACAGTATGGGTAAAAAAAAAGAGGTCCATTAGAGTCTGGGTATTCAGTAAATGGTTTTGAGCTAATACTATTAGTTCTTTTTGAGTCAATGGAGTTTTTGTTAGTCTTGGTTTGAGGCAGCAGCTCATGCAAGTCCTTCATTCATTCATCATTCATCATGCATCAACAGTGCAGGGTAGAAATGCAACTAAATCTATTTTAATTCTGATTTACCGAGATTTAACTTCCAATGTATTTTTTAAATACATTTAAGTTTCTGTTACAGGCTAACCAGTCATTTTGAGAAAAAAAAAAATCACTATTTTATTCCTGTTAATTCCCCATACAGGAATCAATAACCAGCAAACTGATGTGGCCAGGTTAACATCAGCATTTACTGTATGAGAGTCCAGAAGCATTGTTCCATAGTGGAAATGGGGGGTGAGGGGTTTGAAGGCAGCCAGTGGTTGTGGGTTTAAGCTCCAGACCAATAGGTAACCCAGAGGTAACCATGCACAGGATATGGCTGCCCACTTCTCAAGTTAAGTCTAGTAGGTTTTTATTGTAATTTCAACCATATACACAGTACATAGTGAAACGAAATAACGTTCCTCCAGGTTCCTTCTACACTGTGTGTATGGGTTAGATGCAGAGAATGCATTTCGTTCACTGGTTCACTGTTTGCTGAGCTGTGTATTCACAGTGATGGTCATTTTTGCAATAACTGTTCAGTAATCTTTATATTTTAAGGATTTTCTTTTTGTCCAAGTGGTTGAATTCACTATACATAAACCTCTCATTGTTTCATCACTGACATTTACATTTTGTTCTAAAGAATAATTCTCTTTTGTGTTAATTCAGCTTATCCATCTGGCATCTTTCCATTTTTCTATATTGAAATAATACTTGGTTTGTTTACTCCCTTACTGTCCTTTTCTTCTTGATTACTTTCATCCCTTGATGTACTGATGTACCTTACTGTTAATATTAGGTGTCATCTGAATTGCTTTCATTATCTTCAGTGTCAGTTATTCTCACATTTCCAGCATCATTGTCTTTCATCTTACTGTATAACCTTTACAGTTAACCAAAGTCTATTTGATTTTGAGTGAGCTTCAAAAAGTGAAAGATATTAGAAGAAACCTCTAAACTGAAGTTATCTTTTTTTAATGCAGCCAACTAATAGCCATAGGTTGTGTCTCCATTTCTTTATTTTATTAATTTCTTCTTACCTGCCCTCTGTCCAGTAACTGCAGAACTACAAATAAACATTAAAAAGAACAGGCCAATTTTTTAAATGGTCTTTTTTGTTGTTTTGTGAATAGTTTTCATACAGGTATGTACATATATACATTTTTTATCCAGTGGGTTGCATGCATTGACTATGATTATAGCATCAGGCAGTTTAAGGCAAGCAGAAAGTCCACCAAAGAGAACGCTTTGAGTTCATCTTACTCTGTTATAAATTGCAGATGAGCTTTCTTTAAGCTTAAAGAAAATAAACTCAAGCAGAATTTTAAACAAACATTTGTAATTGATGCCAGACTGGTGGATTTTCATCTACTAAACGTATTTAAATGTAATATTATACTTTACCTTTTCAGGTTGTGTGGCGTCAACTCATTAGGTAGCATGATGGGCATTCTATTATTGCCCCCAACATACCTCATTTCCAGGACCTGGAAGTTCATTTCTGGGACATAGGCCAGAGGAAATCCTCCCTAGTATTCACCATATACACTGGCTTAGTGTCTTTCTGCCTATGATCTAATTTAAAACATAAAATGAAATTAAATTCTAATAGTTATGCAGAGGTCAGCATAAGCAGTTAGGATAACGGATGGATGGTTGTGCACTATTTTCTATTTCATTTAGCAGAGTAGTCTGGGAGGTAGAGGCAAAGGTTCTTTCTGCCACTTTGTGGGTATAACCGCAGTGACATAGGCTCACGTTGACGTCTCTATATCAGTGTTTCTGAAGAACTGGAAGCAACTGTATACTCAGTGACATCAGTGTCTCGTTTTCTCTTCTAATTAGGTACAGAAATACTTTTTCATGCATTACCTGAATTATTACTTGGATTTTTACCTTGGGTTTAAGAAAGGGGTTATATAAATGACACTTTAATACTTTTTATTATTATTATTATTATTATTATTATTATTATTATTAACTGGGGCAGCGGTGGCCTAGTGTTTAGGGAGTTGCCCCTGCAACCTGCAACTTGTGGGTTCGATTCCTTCACAAGTAGGTTGCCCTGAGGTACCCTTGAGCAAGGTACCATCCCCGTCACTGCTGCCCGGGCGCTTTCAATAGCTGCCCACTGCTGCACGGTGTTTGCATGGGTTAAATGCAGAGGTCCAATTTCGTTGTGGTTCACTGTGTGCTGTGCTGTGACCTCGCAATGACAAGGGTTGTCACAAAAAAAATAAAGAAAGTCTGCTCTGACTGAGCACACCTGCCACCGGTTATTGAACATGAAAGTGACTAGCCTTGCCCTTGAGCACAACACAATGAAATTCAACCTCTGTTATTCACCCATACACACATACATTCACAGGGGGCAGCTATTGAAAGCACCCAGGGAGCAGTGAGAGGGATGTTCACAAGGGTACCTTGCTTAAGGGTACCTCAGTGAAGGAATTGAACCCACAATTTTCCGATCCTGTGGCCAACTCTCTAACCACTAGGCCGCCGTTGCCTAACAGTCTTGTTAGGATTAAGTTTGAGGTGATGAAATGTGATTCATAAAGAAATGTCAGACAAGCAGTTCGGGAAGAGACCTGTTGATGGCTAGTAGAGACTAGCATGCTCAGCTTTTATGGTCTTGATGGATATGAATTTAAACATGTTACAATAGCTGGAAAGGTACATGTAGGCAAAATAAAACCAAAACAAATGGGTTTTGTTTCTCATTTAACGTTTACTCATTTTAAATTCTCTTTGTCCTGTCATAACAGTTATAAAAATGTGATGAGTAAATTCCTTGCTCAAGTGCACCCTTTCTTTCTAAATGGCACTTTCTGCACCAGGGTGAACAGTTCTCTCTGTGAATTAGTGGCTCCCTCAAATGGAGATTAAGAGCAGTATCATCTATAAGCACTGAGCACTGAGAAAGAGAATTCTCTTCTCCTTCTTTTGGCTGCTCCCGTTTAAGGGTTACCACAGCAGATCATCCATTTCCATTTCTTCTGGTCCTTTGCATCTTCCTCCTTCAAAACAAACACCTGCATGTCCTCTCTCATCATGTCCATAAACCTCCTCTTTGGTCTTCCTCTTTTCCTCTTTCCTGGCAGCTCAATCTTCAACATTCTTCTGCCAATATAATCTTCGTTTGTCCTCTGGACATGTCCAAACCAACACAACCTTGCTTCTCTAACCTTGTCTCCAAAACATCTAACCTGAGCTGTCCCTCTAATATACTCATTTCTAATACTGTCCATCCTCGTCACACCAAATGAAAATCTCAGCATCTTTAACTCTCACACCTCCAGCTCTGCCTCCTGTCTTTTCATCAGTGCCACCGTCTCCATTCTCTATAGCATAGCTGGTCTCACTACTTTCCTGTAAACACTTTCCGCTTCTTCTTGAACTTCTTGGTCATCCTACAGATCACCATCCTATGCTGTTTAGTTACACTCTCCCCTGTCACTACTTTGTAGTCTCCAATCTCCAAGAGCAACAAGACAGAAAATGTGTACTATTCTCCTCTCAGCATCACCTCTGCTTTGGCCATGGTGTCTCTAGGAGTTGCAGGCAACACTGAAGCGGTTGAAGTCATCTTTAGAGTTTATTCAGTAAAACTTCCTTGTTTAATTGGTATGGAGATTTCACTTTCCTTGAACAGGATAAACACACCAAAGACTACTTTTTATGTCCAGTATCAACAGCATACATAGTTTAAGATACTTTATAACTCATTTAAATCTGGCAGAACATAACATACACAACTAGATAATTAAAGGAAAGCTATCTGTAAACTAGGTTTGAATGAAATTCTTAATCAAATAGTTTGATTTTAGATAGATTTGTTCTTGGATATATGATAGGACTTAGAAAAATCCCTGATTGGAATAGAACACTTCTGTTACTCTTACATTATATAACATTACATTGGGCTTTTTTAACCCTGTAAAAACATTCTCTGACATATTTCATTTTAACTTTTTCAAACATCTTTAAATTAAAGATTTTGCAAATGTTTTGCATATCTTTACATGTGTATTGCATGTGTAACTTATTACTATTCTGTCCCCTAGATTCTGCACTACCACAAAGCCAAGAAGGATATCCACACTGGCTTTAACGAGCTCATAAACAAACTGAACAAACCTGGAACTCTATATTCTCTCAGCCTGGCCACTCGCCTTTATGGAGAGTAGTCCTACCAGTTTGAGGAGGTAAGTTTTCATTGATTTAATTTTACAAAGAAGTGGAAATGCTGGGCTTGATCACTGCAATCATGTCATTTTCTAGAAAAACTACAGGATTCTCCAAATGTAGTTCCCTACTGAAGTATTCACTGAAGATTATTATTCCTTTCATCTAAAATATGGCAGCAATTGTGGACTTGCAGCCATTGTAGAATTGATCATTTACTGTTTTCCGCTTGAGATACACTTTATTTAACCCAAAACTTGATTTTGTGTGAAGCTGTTCAGAGGACCCAATAATCAATCACTGCTTTTTGTTCGTTTCTCAGAAATTTGTAAGTGATACAAAAATGCATGCTTAGTCAGAGGCTGTTGACTTGGCTGCACATGAGAATATTAATTTGTGGGTGGAGAAAAATACACAAGGTTAGTACTGTACCCAAACATGTTTAGTTTTCATATGTATTTACATATTGTGCTTTCTTTTTAAATCTCAAACGGTCAACCTGCAAATGGATATGATATGAATGGATATGATATGGATTCTAATGGATATGAATATGGCTACTTAATGGAATGCTTAATCATTAGCAAAGTGTGTTGGAAAAGTAACAATTGTAATAATTTTAAGTAATAATTTATTTACAGTAGACAAAAAAATGTCAGGTTTCCAGCTAGTAACATGCAGGTGGGGGATGTAATGTTGCAACATACATAAAATATTTTAATGTGGTGGAAAAATGATGATGAAAGGAGCCCTGAGTGAAGCAAGCAGATGTTTATTCTGGCAATAATAAGCTCATGTCACTAAAGAGGGGCAGCGGTGAAGTCTAACCTAGTGGTTAGGGCGTTGGCCGTATGATCGGAGGGTTTCGAACCTCTTCCCAATAGGTTGCACTGTGGTACCCTTGAGCAAGGTGCCGTCCCTGTCATGCTCCTCCCTGCGACGGGCTGGTGACCTGTCCAGGGTGTATCCCTGTCCTTCGCCCTGTGTGAGCTGGGATGGACTCCCCCCCGCCCCCCCAGCGACCCGCTTGGGACAAGCAGCAGAAAATGACTGCCTGACTGATGTCACTAAAGAGAACCAAGAGCATAAGAGCATATGGCCGTCCTGTTCCTTATATGTGGCAAAGCATTGGAAACTTGACAATCTGAGGTGTCAGTTTGGGGAAGGCTCTTTCATCTGCCAGAAAGCTGGTACATAAAGCATTGTCTGACAAACTTGGTGTGGAGTAGTTGCACCCAGGCCTGACTTCTTTTGGAATTAAATGAAGACATTAGGGCCCGACTTCACAAATTACATTCTGCAGCACTAACCTGTTTTACCATAAATTGTCTTTAACAGTACTTTGTAAACGTAATGTTGAACACAGAAAAAATCAAGGACATGCTGGCACAAGGAGATGTGACTTGTCTTGACTTGAATGCAGTTTATTTTAAGGCCAAGTGGATGAAGCCATTCATAGGCTTTGACACCAAAGCAGGTACTTTTAAGCTGAATAAGGTAATTTTGGGTAAAGTACAGTGTCTCTTAAAATGAATCAGTTAATTAACTGCTTTATAAAGATCTTTGCTAAAATGATGCATCCCCTCACTATTGCAGATTATATTATGTTAATTACTCCATAAGTTTGGAGACATTAAATTGATGTATTTCTTCTCAAGCCCTGTAGCATATACAAATATATTAGGTATACTTTAAATTGATTTATAAATTAAAATTAATTATAATGTTACACTGATACACTGATGCTGTGCATTATGTATGCACAAATGACAGAAATGAACTTAACTTTAAAATAAAAAAACACTTTTTGTTTGGAAGTTAACATTTTGTTCTTTTTACATTTGATCATATAAAGAAAGACACAAAGCCAGTGCAGATGATGAACCTAGAAGAAGTGTTTCCTCTGGCCTGTATACCTGAAATAAACTGCCAGATTCTGGAAATGCCATATGTTGGGAATGATATTAGCATGCTGATCATGCTACCTATAATGAGAAGAAGATGGCACTACGGGGCTTAAGAAGGTAAAAAATAAAATTGCAAATTAACTTTCTTAAGAGTTTCAAATTAAGATTAACAGATAGATATCTACTAGTCTGAATTTTTTTCTTTTCTTTTCTCTTAACTTGAAGAAAAACTTACTTATGAGAATTTCACAGAGTGGACAAAACCTGATAACATGCAGCTTTTAGGAGTGAATTTGTCTATGCCTCAGTTCAAACTGGAAGAGAAATATAACATGAAGGGGCTGCTCATCAGCATAGGCATGGTGGATGCTTTTGACCAAGACAAGTGTGATTTTTTCCACCTGTCATCTACCAGTGATCTGGTTCTTTCCAAGGTTGTGTACAAAACATTTTTGAAGGTGGAAGAGGAAGGCACAGAAACAGCAGCTGCTACTGGCATTTGTTTTCAAGATTGTTGCACCATATTTTACCAAAATTAATTTGTGGCAGATCACCCATTCCTCTTTTTCATCAGACACAATGCAACTAAAAGCATTCTCTTCTGTGGACCTAATTTGGAATTTGGAATTTACTCTCTTTTATTCTATTCTATTATTAAGAATATAAAAATATATTGTTTTTGGAATTATGCCTATACATTTATTATGGAGAAGAACTGTAGATTTTTTAAAAACATTAACTGTTTTGCTTTTCAAAAATAACATATAACAAAATCTAAAAAACAATTGCATGTATTTTTAACATAAAAAAGAATGCCAAAAGATTGAGACTGAACTAAAATATAACTGGAAGCTTAATCGTAACCACCAGTCTAATTTCTGAATATGGTCATTTATAGTAGGAAGAGATTTCAGGCTCCTTTTTAAAAAATAACAAACAGGCAGATCAGTTGCAAGCTGGCCTCAGCCCTACAATATTACCAGACTCTTATGCAATTCCCTACCTGAGGATTGTCATAGTTTAGGATTGTCATAGCACACAGTGAAGCACAACAAAATAACTTCTCTGCATTTTACCCACACACCACATGCAGCAGTTGGCAGCCATACATCCAATGTGCATTGCTGGGAACGGTACCTTGCATCCAGAAGCCATGGATGACTACTGAAGTGTACACACTCAACATACCTGGCCATGTGCTCTGAGGATGTACAGAACAACTGACAGATGTTTTCACAGACATCTTCAACATCTCTCTGAGCACGACTATTGTTCCAAGGTGCTTCATGTCCATCACCATCATCCCTGTGCTGAAGAAGTCATCTGTGTCCTCCCTCAATGACTCAATGGCATGATGACCTGCTTCGAGTAAAGTTGTTCGAGAGGCTGTTCATGAGGCACATAAAGAACCAACTCCCACCTTCAGTTTCAATCCCCTGCAGTTTGAATATCATCCCATCCTTTCAATGGATGATGCCATAACCACCCTCCATCTGGTCCTTTCCCATCTAGACAGAAAGGACAGTTATGTGAGAATGCTGTAGACTTCAGTTCAGCAGTTAACATCATCATCCCTCAGCATCTGTGTGACATGCTGAGACTGCTGGGCCTGAACACCTCCCTCTGTGACTGGATCCTGTCCGGACCGGGATGACCATCATGCTGAGTGCAGGGCCCCTCAGAGCTATGTGCTAACCCCACTGCTGTTCACACTATTGACCCACGACTGTGTAGCCATGAACAGGTCCAACCACATAAAACCGTGTTGGGTTTGATCAGTGGTGACGAGGCGGCATACAGAGAGGTTGTACAAAAGCTGATGTACTGGTGCAGAACCAACAACCTGTCTCTTAACATCGACAACACTAAAGAGATGCTTGTTGACTTGAGGAGGCCACATCGTGACCAATCGCCAATGAACATCAATGAACAGCTCACCTGTGGAGATGAACCAGATCACCAAGTTCTTTGCTGTTCACATCACAGAGAACCTCACATTTACCCTCAACACCAGCTCCATTACAAAGAAAGCCCATCAGCATCTCTACTTCCTGCTCAGGCTGAGGAGAACCCACCTTCCTACATCCATTCTCACTATGTTCTGCTCTCTACGAGAGCATCTTGAGCAGCTTCACCACTGCCTAATATGGGAACTGCTATGCAAGTCCCAAGGGGTAGTGGGTAGTGGGTAGGGGATGGCTGAGAAGATCACTGGAGTCTCTTTGCCTTCTGTTCAGGCCATTTTCAACACTTGCTGCATCTGCAAAGCAAACAGCATTGTGGATGAGCCCACACACTCTTCTCACTCCTGCCATCTGGGAAAAGTTTCTGAAGCATACAGACCTCCACTGCCAGGATGGGAAACAATTTCTTCCCCCTGGCCATCAGACTTTTGAACTGGAATTGACTCAACATCCCCAGGCTCCAATCATTCACCAATATATATATGTAACTCTTGCTGTTTGCACACATATTTATAATTATTATTATCATTATTACTGTTTAAATTTGAATTAGTCTTATTTACATTTACATTTGCGCCATTTAGCAGACGTGACTTATCCAGAGCGACTTCTAATTCCTGATTACAGTGACAGTCCCCATAGTCCCCAACTTGGAGTTTTAGGGTTTTTGCTCAGGAACCTTATGGTGGTGGTGTTGGAGGTGAGATTTGAACCTACAACCTCTTGGTCCAAAGATAATGTAGATAGCATCCTAAAACTAGACCAGCACAACCCCTCATGGTGTGTTCTATGTCATGGTATATGTTGTCTCAGGTATAGCATCATGGTCATGGAGGAACTTTGTTTTGTTTCACTTGTGCTGGATGAAATGACAATAAAAACCTACTTGAACTCAAACAACTACTTGCTCAAGGGTATCTCAGGGTAACCTACAAGTCCAGGATTTGAACCCACAACCTTCTGATCCTGGGGCCTAATCCCTAACTGCTGTCCTGTGTGTTTGGGTGTGTGCATGCGACACTAACCTTCCATAAGATCAGAAAAGGAATAAGAATAATATTGTTTGTGTTATTTATATTTTATTTGTATTATTGTTTTAAATATATTTTATTATCATTTTATTACCCATGACCTTACTCAACCCCCCCTTGAAAAAGGACTAATCCTATTTCTTTTATTTCATTGAATTTTCTAATTATTTTTCCTGCATTGAAACAGTTATGTTTATAATATAGAATTAGATATAAACATTTAAAAGTCTAGCCTATATTAAACTAGCCTGTTACAGAAGAATAACTCACTATTGTAATCCTGCATGTGTGCTGCTTAAGAGGAAAAAAAGTGCACCTCAGCCATTTTCACAAATGCCACTGCCTGCAGAGAACATGGAAAATAAAATGTAAATGATTAATTTTAGAATTTAATTAATTAAATTTAATTTAAACTTAATTTTTTCCTTGAAAAATAAAACTTATGTTTGTCCCAGTGATATAGTGAAAGCCTGAAATCTGATCATATGCAAGCACATACATCTGCAAAAATGAAAGAAACCTTGCATACACATTTCACCCACCACTGTTTGTGTATATAGTGTATTTATTTTATTTTATTGTCTTATTCTCTTTCTCAATGCTCAGTGCTTATAGATGATACTGCTCTAAATCTCCACTTGAGGGAGCCACTAATTCACAGAGAGAGCTGTTCGCCCTGGTGCAGACAGTGCCATTTAGAAAGAAAGGGTGCACTGGAGCAAGGAATTTACTCAAGACCTTTTTATAACTGTTATGACAGGACAAAGAGAGCTTTTGAAAATTAAATGAGAAAATCGACAGTTTGCTTTGGGTTCTATCTGGCCAACATGTACCTTTCCAACTACTGTAAAGTGTTTAAACTCAGTTTCTATAGAAAAAAGCCTTAAAAATACTTTATTTATAATCAAACTTATTCAATTAAGCTGATTGTTTTAAATTAAGCTGAAAGCTTTTGCTTTCCCTTTTGCTATGGTTTGACAAAACAGGACCAAACTGAAGTGTATGTGTCTGAAGTGTGCATCTAAATGTGTCACATATTAGTGTTTACATGGTCTGTATACAAAAAGTATACAAAATGTATACATTTAATATGATATAAAATGGTTGTTTACAAATGACAGATGTTAATAGACTCATTTCTGTCAAAACACACACACACATGCACAAACACACACACACAAACACATGCACACACGCACACTGGTATGAATAAAGCACATCCAAAATGTATAGGAAAAATAATGACATTTTCACATGAATGTCTTCTCTACACTATTCATTATTAAAAAGGCTTCTGATTTGATGACTGATGCAGCTGCTGGAAAAAATATATGCATTTACTTGGAGGCAAAAATTATAACTTTCCTAAATCAAGAACCACCAGGTTAAAGTGATATGGACATGTTTTCTCTTGTAATCTTTAAGCCTCTCTCTTTATATCTGCCATCCATCTGTCCATGCATCCTGTTTCTTTAAACCCATGAGCAAGGTCAATGGTTTGCGCATATGTCCATCTGTTTACCATTCCTCTGCTAGCCTGAGGCAAGGGTGGTCAGAGAGAGGAGAAAGCTTTGGAGAAGGATCATCTTGCTGTTGTGTGATTATGAGCCAATGACCCAAAAACTACTTTTTGTGAAATTTATATGTGAGTAATGACAAAGAGCAATGCTCAGAATTTAATTTAGAAATAAACAGTCTCTTGCAAAACTGTTTGTCATTAACTTAAAAGGAATAGATTGTGATTTATCTGCAGAGCCCCAGATATGGCAGAAATTACTTCATCATCATCATCAGGAAATCATTTCCTATCCCAGCATCTCCCAGTGATGCTTTACCAAGTATTATTATTTTCACTTACCTTGAGAGAGATAAACTGCATTTAAATTAGGTTTTAATGGGCCATCTTTACCAGTGATTGAATAGTTGTGTTGTTTTCTTTAGCATCAGAAGCTAGTTTTGTTTAGTGTCAGAAAGTTGAGCTTAAGCCTTTTGAATGGGGGACAACCTTCGAATGTCATGTGCTGATGTCATGTTTATTAATTATATTATTTTAATAATCTGAGGAATATGAAAAAATATTTGTTTTGGAAATAAATTTAAAAGGTTATAAGTTTATAGTGAAGCTTATAATTATATTATACATTACTATATTTTCTAATTATTGAGTTTCAATGCTAATGACTTCTGTATATTCTATTGATATAGTGTTAATGAACTATTTCAATCTTTAATGCAAATGTGCAAAAGGTTGTTTTGAGCAAAGCCATGGAGAGACACTTTTCAGTGGAAACTTATTCAAAGAATTACTCCAGTATTTTTATTCACCATTTATTTACCACACAGACAATTGCTAAGAGGATCATTTAAACACCTTTTAAAAATGAACACTAAACTACTCCACTGGAGCACCTGCCCACTGGGTTCTAATATGTGTCTAATATTTTCCATCAGGTTTTATTTTTCCAGTGGTTTTCTACCCAAAATCAACAAAAAATGACCATTTTTTTCCTTTTCGTGGAAGCTCAGTGTGATCGAAAAGATCTTTTCTAGTGTACAATGTTTAAGAAATGTCATCAATTTGTCATTATTTAAATTGATAATAAACTAATGCTTAGCAGCTACACTGAAACATTCAGCTTTTCCAGGGAGGGTAATCTGGTTTTGTGGGCAGTAATTTTGAAGGGAACGGATTGCCTGCAGAGGCCCTAAAATAACATCCAATTCATCATCATTATCAGTGTTCTCTTTCACTCCTAGGTGGCACGTAGTCTGTGTGGCATTAGTCTTAATCCTTCAGTGGTCCTCAGATTCGGGGCACGTGTTTATGAATGAGTTACCCTAAGATTCAGGATAACTCTAGATTACTGGGTATTAAAACTATAGATTACGGCAGATTGATGCTGCAGATTACTGATGACAGAGTATTTGTGCTTTTAGTGTCATTCTGCTTGTAAACCAGATGTTCTCCAGACAGAAATATGAGACAGCTTTGGGCCAGAATTCTAACCCATCTTAAAAATATAACATGTTTATTGACACATGCTAGTGGTGCATGAAGGCTTTTTATGAAACAGAACTTCATTTCCAGCTAATGAAACACTTATTTTTAAAACCCAAAAATAAGCAATAGTATTTTCTGGTCGAAAGAGATTAAATAAATATAAGAAATGAAATAAATTAATATTCTTTATTGCAAAAATGTTGCCATTGTGAGGTGAAATACCAACCAGATGCCTTAACAATGTTTCTTGCACGGTAGTTGAAGCAGGAATGTTAGCATTTCCATTTGCTAACAGTCTCCTTGAGCCAACTGCTCCCTCACATGTACTTTATGAATTAATTATTTCTAAACGTTTTTTTGTTATGTAGTTTTCTGTAACTATAGCAATCCTCTTCATTCCCAGGTATCCCTAGTCTTGGTATGTGCTTTGAAGGTTGCTTAGTCAAACTGAATTTTTTCTTTCAGATGGAATGTGAAATATTGGACATATTGGAAGAGTATGAGTCATAAAACCAGAAGTGAATTAGATTTTAGTCCTTGTAAGAGAGTGTGCAAGTCTATATTTATAGATGTGGTCTCATCGTATAAAATGTTTTATGTTAAATATAAAATTAAATGTTATTTTGTAACTGTTTCATTGTCCATATTTGTAAACAACAGTTCTTTTAAACAAAGCAATCATAAGGAGCTTTGCTATTTTATTGCTGTACATTTAATGATTGTAGTAATACTTTACTATTTTTTTTAACTTAAAACGATTCTTCATACACACACACACACACACACACACGCACACACACTCATTTCTAAAAACAACTCTTTTAATAACAATCCAAAGAAATGTTCTTTAGAGAGCCAAGAGTGGTTCTTCTGTGCCATCACTTCAAAGAACCCTTAATGGCATCTTGCTTTTAAAAATGTTTCAGTACATTTTTCCTATCTGTCCTGAGCATTTTCAGCACTCACTGTATCCGCAAAGCAAACAGCATTGTGGACGAATCCACACACCCTTCCCACAAACTCTTCTCATTCCTGCTTTCAGGGAAAAGGTTCCATAGCATGCAGGCCTCCACTACCAGGATGAGAAACAGTGACCCTGATTAGGTCTCTGAAGTAGAAATGAATCACACATGTGCTCTACATATAAATATTTACAATATGTCATTTTGCTCATTTTGCACATGTATTTATTATTATCTGAGTATTTAATCTTTGCAATCTACACTTTATTGTTGATATTGTTGCTTTATGTAGTGTTTGGTATAATACTGTATTAAGCACCTTCAGCACTACTGCCATTAGGTTCCTGAGCAAGACTCTTAACCCCAAGTTAAGAGGGGGAATGTCCCTATAAAATGGAAATTGCTCTGTACAAGAGAGTCTGCTAAATGCCATAAATGTAAATGAAAAAATAATCTGGGCAGGTCGGCATCCATCATAGAGCAGAAAGACACTTCCCACACACAGTGGGGACACTCCCCACACACAGTCCTTGTATGTACAACTTTGCTTTGTATATCTTTGGATTGTGGAAGAAAACTGTAGAAGCCTCAGGGAACCCATAAAGACATAGGGAGAATATGCAAATGGAAAGAAAAAAAAAGGCCCAGGCCACCCCAACTGGGTATCTAACCCAGATCAAGCAACAGTGGCAATGGACTTTCATTTAAATGACACTGGTACAATACATAACATCTAATTGAAAGATGTTTATTAACCCCTGCTTACAATTTATAAAACAGAGTCACTTGGCTTTCCATTCTGAATCAAATAAGTATGAACTTGAGGTCAAGTTGAGTTCATGAGTTCTTTTATCCAAAAGACAAGCATTGAAATGGAATGATTTTAATGTTTTTACTGATTATAGAGTATGAGAATAAATATCAGAATTTATCTAGCAATGCCTCAAAGCACTTGTGATGTTCAGCACCCCTGCACCACACTCACACTCAGACAATCAACAAAGAAAATAAGCAGCGGCTAACAGTGCAAGTTCTTTATCTGGAAAAATAAGGATGGAAAGATTTATGTTCATATTCAAAATGTTCTTGGGCCTTCTGACTCTACAGTCCCTCGTGTTATTTGTGATTTGGGATTTTTTATTATGTGTGAAATTATTTGATGTCTGGGCTGAACCATCATTCCTGAGACATTATGTTTTAATGAGAGAATAGACATTTGCTTCCGGGGCTAATTTTTGATTACAAGAAATAAATGTGTTGAAAGGAAAACAAATACATTAACTTTTTACAGTTATAGCAACAAATGTGTGCTTTTTACTTTCTAGACATAAAAAAAGTAGCTTGAGTATCTAAGCTTTGTTTATTGGAGTTAACTGCCAAAGTAACTGTGGCAGCATTTGTTAGGTCTTGCAAAGCTGTACTTAATCAGCAATGCTGACTCAGTTGAATGTGTTCAAAAAACACTTTCAATTTAAAAAAATGTTTTCTAGGTGGAACATTTAGTGTGAGGTTTCCAAGCCCAGTCCAGAGGCTGGCTTTGGGAGTCACAGATTCAGAGAGTAGTAAATGGTGAAATAAGATTTGGTTTTGTCATAGCCATAATGGACATACAATGTCATATGGACATATATATATATATAGATTTTGTATATAAGGTACATTTTGACAGAATTTTGACTATTATATTTTTTTGTCTTTTTGAAAGTGTAACACATCAAAACTACTAGGCCAATGAGAGAGTTATTCTGACATGAGAAATACAAGTGGGATGAAGCCAATCTTTGAAGAGATTGTGTTGAAACAGCTTGGTTAGTCCAAGTCAGAACATGGCCATACTCACAGATATGTTATAAGTAGTACCATCAAATTGCATAAATACTGCAAAACTGCAACATCTGCCAATTAAAAACGAATCGCTTTCAAGGTCCAATGTCACAGTCTATTTATATAAAATAGATCAAATAAAATTTTAAGGACGCTGGAATGGTCTGTGCCATGACTTGTGACTGAAGGCCTAAGTCAGCATGGCAGCTAGAGCATGGCATTGGTTTCCCCATCAGGAGTGGCTTTCTCCTTCTTCTTTTCATTTTTCTTGGAGCGGTAAATTACAATTATCAGGAACAGAACTGTAAATAAATGAAAAAGATAATTAGAATGTGTATATGAAGATTAATACTATATTTAGTAAATGCAAAAAAGTATCTTTACAGGGGGGGAAAACCACATTTCAAATGCAGGTTAGTTTTACAAGATCCATTCTATAGCATTTCTAATGGTCAATCCAGTAACAGTGATGCACAAAATGTGTCCATTGTATCTTACAGATAAATCCAAAGACTCCTCCCAGAATGGCAACTGTAGTGGCAACGTCAAACTTCCAGGCATGAGTTTCTGGTGGCATGTAACAATAGCCCAACTCAGTACAGTTACACACTCGCACTGAAAAAGAGGGAGAATAGGGGGGGCTTTATGACCAGTTACAAATATGAGCGGAACTCCAGTGTACTGGAGTGCACTTGCACACTGCATTATCAGGATAATTTACTTTTCCTTTTGATCTCAAGTTGTGTATGTAGCTTGAGGTAATCTGAGCATAATTTGTCAAGATCCCTAGAAAATGAGACCTGTATGATTTCAATGTCTTCTTAGAAGGATATGTGAGAAAACAAGAAACAAAGAAAGCAATTAAACAAAGACTTTTTACCCTGAATCTTCTGTGTAACACCCATGCCTGCATTGTCTTTAATGTTAACAGGGATGGTGAAGATTTGGTCAGCGGGTGGCTTTTTCTTTAGGACCAGTTTGGCTGAGGTGCCTACAAAAAACATTTAAACACTTTTCTTCATTTCAGCAAATTTAATTTGATAGATCAAGTGGCAGCTCATCCTACTTTCAGTTGGCTGGCTAAAAATAGCTTTGCCAGTGGCCTCCTTACCATCCACTGGTATGATCTCCCAGTTGGGTGACTTGCGGCTCATTTGTATAGAGAAAGAAAAGGGCTCTGCAAAGGGTGGAGCATCATTGTCCACAGCAGTCAACACCAAGGGGGTCAGCTTCTTCACACACATGAATCCCCAAGTCTCTTGTAGCTTAGGGTAGTTGTCATTCACATCCATTAGTTGGATGGATACTTCCTTCTCAGTTTCCTGCTTCTGACCATCTGATTGGGAAAACAGACAGCAGTATTCATATAACACTCCTGCAAACATTTTTATGAACACTCTAGATATTAACCTAAGTATCTTTATATTATGAAATATATCTAATTTTGATTATTCAAGGTCACTAGAACAGCACATTCCAGGAGTGGCATTTGATCTATGAGAAGTTTTAACTCAACAATTAGCTGTGGTCTTTATATTAGCTTCATTCACACTGCTCCTACCTGTCTCATAGGCAGTGATGCGGACTTTGAGTTGGTCTGTCACTTCCCTGTCCATCTGTGCTTTAATCTTAAGATCTCCAGATTCAGGATCTACCTCAAGCCAGCCTTGTTCATCCCCTTCCAGCCTAAACCTGAAACATAATTAGAAAATTATTTTTAATACTGAAAGAGTCCAAAAGTAATCGCTGGTGCCATTGGTTTATTGCCTTTAATGTAGGCACTAGTAAATACAAAGCTGACTGATTTACGTCCATTGAAATAAAGTATTGTTACATAATTTTGTGTCCCTCTGGGTCCTTGGCATCAACTTTCAAGAGGATGGTTCCTACAGTTAGATTTTCTGGGACATTGACACTCAGGAATTCTTCAGTAAACACAGGAGACTCATCCACATCCACTAGCTCAACGACCATAACCGCAGTGGACCTATCGTCATAATCCACCCCATCAATCAGGGGCTCAGGATTACGGCCGGCAATCTGAAGATGGTAGGTAGACTGAGCCTCATAATCCAGAGGCTACAGGAAGAAAAAGAGAGACAAAAAAGAAAAGTAATAAGGACAATTATTTATAGTTACAGCTGTGGTAGAATACCTTGGTAAAGCTGGTAAAGCTGGTAAAGCTAATTATCCTCCATTTTTAAAAGTACAGTGTGAAAAACTAGAGTGCCAAATTAAAATAATTTCTATTAACATACATAATTACTCTCTTTATACTGTTAATGAGTACCGCCTTTAATAGAAACTAATATTTAGACTAGGAGGAATATTGCACAAATGTGATTAAATCTTTGATGAACCATTACCAATATGTTATGATTACAGTGCATTCATTGAGTTCTGCTGTGGCATTTATGTTTAAGGCATTTAGTAGAAGCTTTTATCCAAGGCGACGTCCATTTACCTATTACAGAATTACTCTCCCTGTAGCAACTTGGGGCTAAGGAACGCAGTGGAAGTGGTGCTAGAGGTGGAAAACTCTTGATCGTTAGGTGAATATATCCTACCACTAGACCACATAGCCATATTAAACATATTCATCATCTTGAGTTGGATGTTGTTTCCCTCTTCTTCTTTACCTGTGCAATGTAGACTCTCCCTTCTCCAGTGGTATCGTCAACCTCTATGCCAAATAACTTGTCTGGATCTCCTGAAATGATATGGTACTCCACCTTGGAGCTGCCAGTGCCTGGATCATCAGCATCTGTAGCTTTAATGGTCAGTATGATGGTGCCCACTTCAGCTAGCTCTGGAACACTGTTTATCCCATACTGCACCAAGCACAGGCAATCAAGACAAACACATTCAATAAACTGCAATGAAAAAAAAAACTGCAAGGAAGTTCAGGATACTTACATCATTCTTCTCAAAGATGGGGACCTCATTGTTGATGTCGATGATTTTAATGATAACATTGCACTCTGTACTGTGCACTGGACAGAAGTAAGGAACAAAGTGAATGTTACAAATGGGGTTATTAATAAAAGATTATCAATTTACTGTTAACACAAGGACCCTATAATTGTGTATATACCTACTAATAATCGATATGGAGTTAAGTTATATCACTGTAGCCTGATATCTACAGAGGTTATGATTGTAAAAGGGCAATGTGTAAATTGTTATTGTAAAATTCTCTTTATTCTTAAAGATCGATGAACAGCTAAAGCAAGAGTCAGCTTTACTCTTGGAGGGCCAGTACAGCCTAGTTTGGGCACTCAGCTCAAAAGAAACAGGGTAGTGGTGGTCTGTTGGACTCTCCAGGATCAGAACTGATGATCCTTGGCCCTGCTCAAACACATTGGACTCAACTCATCTGTCAGGTTTAGTGAGTGTGTTTGATTTAGGTAAATGACCAAACTGTTAAAAGTTAAAACCCTGGTTCTATAGAATGACTAATCTGTAACTGTACAGTACAAGCTGGGGTGTTTGTCAAAAATGGTATCACTTAACATATAAATCAAGAAAACAGCATTACCAGGACTCATTACCAGCATATTAAATATTTATCACATATTCATCACAACTTATTGATGCCACTACAGGAATATGACCTCACCTCCATCTGTAACTCCAATCTTGAGCTGATACTGCGGAACATCTCTCCTCCGAAAGTTGGGTTTGACTACCTGGATCCTGCCTCGTGTGCCATCAATGGAGAACATTCCATCCAAAGGGTTGGTAGGGATCTGGCTCAAAAGTTTGTAGCTAAGCAATGAGTTCAGCGTGTTCTCCTCATCCGCATCATGAACCAACAGGTCACCAACATGGCTACCTAAGTTATAAAGAACAAAAAAATCTGTGTAATGAGGTTGTAGGTGTTTCAGAACCATTAAGTGCACTTATTTTTTTATTTTATTTTATTTTTCCCCAGTGGTTTATTTGCAGAATTAATAGAAACATCATTCCTATAGGTTTCGTTTATATATCTTTCCAAAATCCTATCTAAAGCTTTCGGTTAACAATTCATCATCACATTTTCCATGAAAATATTTTGAATATGTGTCCAGTCCCTTGACAACCTGAATTCTTTATTTGTTAGGTAATTTAAGTTAATTTCAGTTAAGAAAAAGCTCTGTGTATATAAATAATGTAACACAAGATAAGTAATAGCAGTCTTATTAGAAGTTAGTCTCTTCTGATCCATCCAAATGTTTGCCTGAAATGTGTGTTAACATGGTGTATTTTGCTAAATGCTTTGAAGTAACTTTAAAAAGTAGACAAAGTAGTTTAGCTACTTTGGAAAAGTCTTTTAATTCATTTCATTTTAACAATCGTGAGAGTGGAACATTTGATTGGAGTTTTTTTTTTTTTTTTTTTTTTTTTTTTTGCAAGAAAAATTAACCATCATTTGAACAACTTTCAGTTTTTATTTTCCAGTTAAGCCCCAAAGCCCTGTTATGACTTGTGGCAGGATGTAACGCTGTGATGTTGTTGCCTGAGTATTTGAAGTAGCGTGTAGCCAGGACTTTTGTGCTCAGCTTGAAAGCAAAGAGGCATACCAGTCAACCAAGTAAGCACACATGTGCACAGTCAGAGCAGAGTGCCACCTACCACGACATGGGATATTTAACTTATTTACCCTTTATTCACTGTGGATTGTTTAATCACATTTTATTGGCTGTTGCCATGGTGAGAGTTGAGACTAAGCAAGCAGAACTGATTTGGGTAAATGATGTAAGACAGTGTGGTGAGTTTTTTTTATTTTTATTATTATTAGGCTGCAGAGATGATCAAAATTATGTGTCCTTGTGTGTATGGGTAGGTGCTCATTTTGGTCTTACCTACTTTCTGATTCTCCTGCACCTCAAACATACTTTCAGCTTCTACACACACAGGACCATTATCATTCTCATCCTCCACCTTTACATGGATCTCCATAGGAGGCTCTAGCTCAAGACCTTGCTCAGCCTCAGCCAAAACCACAAGGATGTACTAACACACACACAAACACATAAAACATACACACTGAAAGTTACTTGACAGACATATACTTTAAACACGTGCAAGAAATAAATACAAGGTTTCGGATTATCTTCAGTATTCAAATGGTTTCAAATATATTTCTTTGATATATTTCTAGAGGTCAAAAATGTGTTCTATATTTCCATGTTTCTACATATTTCTACATATTTCATGTCTATGAGTTCTATCATATGTCTGCGTAATGTTTCTTCTATTCTTTGGATATCTTATTATTGTCATTGTGTTATTGTGACATGAGACAAGAGCTTATTCTTGCCCATTTCCAAACAGTCCTCTCAAATATGGAGGTGCTGGCAATGCTGATCAAACTGAGTACTTTCATATTTTTCTAAATTCATCCATAAAACTTCTCTAGCCCAACTCAACTTTCTAACTCAAATGCAGCTCATGCAGCTCTTTGAATAAAAAAAACTAATTGAAAAACCCTTTTCTAATATCTTCTATTATTATCTTTGTTGCTACAGCACTGAACTTGGATGATAGATTACATATGGGTAAAATTGTGTAAAGTTTTTACTAGACTTTTCCTTCATTAAGTCATGCTGGCTATGTATTTCTCCTTGTGAGGTAGTTAGTCTCAATAACAATGTATAAGTCAGTTCAAGACCATTGATCTCACCATGTCTTTCTGTTCTCTGTCTAAGAGCCTAGTGACAAAGATCTCTCCATCATCATTGATAGAGAATGGGAATGGAATCTCTCTTTCCTTCTGCAACAGCCTGTATACTGCATTGGGGTCATTGGAGCGCACCTACAAAATACATAGACCTTTGAAAACAATCAAATCTAGTATATTATTGCTGTCAACACATGGTTACATGGTAGAAAACCAAAAACACACACACACACACTTTACTTCCAATGTGAGTGAAAACACACATAAATACACACATGCACATAAACACTCTCACACGCAAACACACACACACACACACACACAGAAATTTTGATCACTTCCTCAAGGTCATCCTGAATGTGACACTATTTAAAGAGTGGCTGCTGTATAATAAAAGATAATAAAGAAAAATTGAGATTTCTCTTGATATCAACCTTTTAAATTTTTATAACATTTGAAAACATCAGCTGACTGATTCAAAGTAATTACTTTTTCAGCATTAAATGCTTTGTTTGAACCCTTTTCCCTTTCCTATAATTATTTTGGACATAAGGGGTTTTCTAGGATGTGTAAATATGTACCTTAAAACACTGTCTGTCAGGTGCACATTGTAATAACACATGCAGTATGCATGTACTCTTACAAATGTAATTATTTAGCTAAAACCTGGTATTTACCTCAATGCCAATTTAAGAAATAATTTTTCCCTTTAAACAGAACCTACCGAAGCAATTAGCCAGGGGTAATCCCCTAAGAAATTCTCCTTAATGGTGAGTGGCCCAGGGTTGACCCAGAGGTTTTGAACGATGCGGATGTTGACCCGTGTGGTGCTGCTGAGAGCATTGGGGGCCCCACCACCTAAATCCTCCACTCGGACAATCAAAGTGTAGTCTGGGTCTTCAATAACATTAAACCTCCTGTTCTCTGTGTGCACAACATTTATAAACCAATTTTGTAACACAAAAATAGTAGCGAGTTCAACAAAGATATTCCATATGCAAATTTGGGTCTCCCTTTTTCAGATTACATGTTTTTTGTAATTGAAAATAATATAAATGTGATCAATTTTCTTAACCGCTTATCCTAACCAGAACCATAAGGGGTGTTGGATCCTATTCCAGCTTTCATAGAGTGAAAGGTAAAGAAACTCCCTGACCAGTTCAGCGCAGGCAGACACAAACAAATACACTCACCCACAGAGTCATACCTAGGGGGTCATTTAGCTGCTGCATATGACCTAATGTGCCTTTGGACTGTGAAAGAAAATATATTCATGTATACACTACCTAGATATACAGTCCTGTGCAAAAGTTTTAGGCAGGTGTGAAAAAATGCTGTAAACAAAGAATGTTTTCAAAAATGGAAGTGTTAATCATTTATTTTCATCAATCAACAAAATGCAGTGAGTGAACAAAAGAGAAATCTAAATCAAATCAATATTTGGTGTGACCACCCTTTGCCTTCGAAACAGCATCAGTTCTTCTAGGTACACTTGCACACAGTTTTTGAAGGAACTCGGCTGGTAGGTTGTTCCAAACATGACTGGGTTTCAACCTAAGTGTGACATTGACAATCATCAGCACCTGTTTGGTAAAACTGGTTGATCATACAACGACTATAATCCTACAAAATCCCTGACTTTGTGCAAGTGTACCTATAAGAATTGAGGCTGGTTTGAAGGCAAAAGGTAGTAACACCAAATATTGATTTGATTTAGATTTTTCTTTTGTTCGCTCACTTTGCATTTTGTAAATTGATAAAAATAAACAATCATTATTTATATTTCTGAAAGCATTCTTTGTTTACAGCATTTTTTCACACCTGCCTAAAACTTTTGCACAGTACTGTACTACTGCCGTGCAACAACTGGTAAAACATGTACAGTTACAGATTGTAACACATGTTGATGCAGAATTCGAATTAGTCATGCCCTAACTTTTTTATCAGTTTCTGATCAAAGAGACCACTTTCGTTGACATTGTTAAGCACTGGACATCGTTTCCCAATCTCAAACAGTAGTGATACATGTATGAAAACACCAGCAGAGATAGCTTTATGGTCAGCATGTGGTCAGAAAATGATCAGTGACATGCTAAATTCTTATAGTGGACATGTAATAAAGGAATTAAAGAGTATAAACCCCTTTATATCACATATTGGAGGAACTATCTTCTCAATATAGAAAACATGACGCCATATTTCTTATCTTGCTCAGACATGTACAGATTGAGGAGTGTGTGAATTAGGGAAGTTTCAGGTTCTAATCTGTTCAAAGTCTGGCCTAATCTGGGAGACTGCTGTAATCTGCCCTGATGAAAACTCAGTGACTCCTGCTTTAATCCAATGAGGCGAGTGTGGCCTTAATTAGAGCTCATGGCCCCTAAAATACACAAGTATACTCTTGCATGCTCATAAAGCAAAGTGTGTCACTTTGTCAAAAGACAGAATCCAAGATTACATTAATAAACAAACACATCAAGATGGATTATGATAATATGGTGGATGTGAATGGTATTGTGAATAAAAAAAGTTTAATGATGCCCTCTATTTCTGACTTTAAAGCATAAGAAGTGTATTATTTATTGTGTTTTAAATTACAAAACCGCTCATTGCATATTGAAATTATACCAGTTTTTGTATAGATCATCAATTAATTTTACTTTAATAGCAAAAGAATGGGTCCTTCTTTTCTATTTTCACATACAATCAGGAACCTCGCTATAGAACTGAACTTGAATGAAATTATCTGAAATGTTGATATATACAGTACTGTGCAAAAGTTTTAGGCAGGTGTGAAAAAATGCTGTTTTCTATTGTTTTCCAATTTTAAAAATGGAAGTGTTAATCATGTATTTTCATCAATCAACAAAATGCAGTGAGTGAACAAAAGAGAAATCTAAATCAAATCAATATTTGGTGTGACCACCTTTTGCCTTCGAAACAGCATCAGTTCTTCTAGGTACACTTGCACACAGTTTTTGAAGGAACTCGGCTGGTAGGTTGTTCCAAACATGACTGTGTTTCAACCTACATGTGACATTGATGATCATCAGCACCTGTTTGGTAAAATTGGTTGATCACACACTGACTATAATCCTGCAAAATCCCTGACTTTGTGCAAGTGTACCTAGAAGAATTGATGCTGGTTTGAAGGCAAAAGGTAGTAACACCAAATATTGATTTGATTTAGATTTTTCTTTTGTTCGCTCACTTTGCATTTTGTAAATTGATAAAAATAAACAATCATTATTTATATTTCTGAAAGCATTCATTGTTTACAGCATTTTTTCACACCTGCCTAAAACTTTTGCACTGTACTGTATATACACTAATTATCCATAACATTTGAACCACAAGCCTAGTGTACATCCCCTTTGTACTGTCAAATAGCTGTCAAGCCAGTTAAGCCAGTGATTCCACAACACCTCTTAAGGTGCATAACTGCTCTGACACTAAGGCGTTAGAAGATAGGCGGAGCCTCCACTAATCAGACTAGATTGAGCAGCACATTTTAGATACTTAATCAGTTCTGGTCAAGTCGATACATTTAAATATTTATTGCATTTCTCAAACTATTCCTGAAACCTTTGGAGTGTAAAGGAGTGTAATTTTTTGTCATATGTGGATACTGGAGGTCTGGTAAAGTGCTATGGATCAAAAGGTCACTGGTTAATATCCTACCTAAAGCTCTGCCACCACTGAGTTCCTGAACAAGACCCTAAACTCAATATTGGTCCAGGGTGACTGTCACTGTAATCAGTAAATTTGAGCTGCTGTGCATAAAAGGGTCTGTTAAATGCTATAATGGGAAGTGTCAATGATAACGGCCAAAGACCAAAGGGCAGCAGAACACTGCTCTGATCATCACACTTCCTCCTCCAGCTTGCTATAGTTGGTCCTTGATACCAACTTTTCCCCAACGCAAACACACTCACTGTCTGTCCATAAATGCCATCCATCAGACCAGGTAAACTTCTTTCATTGCTTCATGGTACTGTTTCAATGCTCACATGCCCATATTAGGGGCATTTTAGCAATGGAAGTCATTCTGACTGCTCTGCAGCAAAACAAAGCACTGCAATGCACTGTGTGGCACTGTCTGGCACATTTTTCTAATAGACAGGTATAACTTTTAAAGAAAGAGCTACAACAGTAGCTCTTCTGAGGGATCTGAAAATTTTTAACAGCATACACATAAAAATTCCTCTAAAACGTCAATGGTCCTGTGGGAATCCTGAACATTGAGCACTAGTGTATGTGTCTGTGTGAGTCTGCGTTTGTGTGTGTGTGAATGTGTGTGTGTGTGTGTGTGTGTGTGTGTGTGTGTGTGTGTGTGTGTGTGTGTGTGCACGAGTGTGAATGTGTGTGTGACAAGGAGGGTGTTTGCACCAGCATGTTGAACACATGTGAAGAAAGGGTTCTTCTCAAGGGGTATTTCATTCCTTGGAGAGCAGAATTCATCAAACTTTTTTTTCAGAACATCAACACTGCCTCTGACCTCGCCTCGACTGTATATTACACCAGTTCTGGCACTTAGAAACGCTGCTCCTAAACACAAAAAAATAAAGAATGTTGCTCACTCCACAAAAACAATCACCTTAATTGTGAACCAATAACATACTATAGACCCGTTCTTGCTGTGTTTTGGAGAATACAGTGGAATGTCTGGTCACAACCATAATTTGTTCAAAAACCAAAACGCAACTTTATTGTAATTTCGCCATAAGATTGTATGCAAATACGATTAATCCATTCCAGACCAGCACCCCCCCGCGACCCCGTTTGGGACAAGCGGCAGAAAATGGATGGATGGATGGACCATTCCAGACCATACAAACTGTATGTAAAAATTTTAAAGATTTTTAAGCACAAATATAGTTAATTATACCATAGAATACATAGAGTAATAGTCAAATTAAATGTAAAAAACACTGAATAACACTGAGAAAACTTTGAAAAACTTTTTTTTTGAGGAATTTTATGATCATAATTGAAAATGTTATGATTGGAAATGTTTGTGACCAGAGGTTCCACTGTATATTGCATATTATATACACACTATTGAAGTCAAGCTCCAAAAGTACCAATGTGGATAATTTTAAATTAAGCATGTAATATTGTCCTATAATGGGATGCAAAGGGATTTTTAAAATTTTTTTGAAAACATACACTGATAGACATGATCTCAGGGTATAGTCACATATGTATCATCATTTGTATCAAGTTGTATTTAAAAAATAAAAGATCTGGGAGCGCCTCTGAGCTAGCTGAGTGCTTTTATGGTAAAAGTAGAGGCAGTAGGAGCAAAGATGAAACAACACTATTGGTATTTATATATTTTTTTTATATTATTTTACTTTCTGGGGTGAAATTAACTTAAGCATCCATTAATTGAAATTATGTCTGTTGAAATAAGAATTCATAAATATCAGTTTAGGTATCTGAAACACAGCATTGCTCTCAGTTACAGACTTATACTCATATAGATCACTTACCCTCTTCTGTAGTGGAAATTTCTCCATTGTTTGGGTTTATGGTAAAGAACAACTGGTCAGATGGGTTGGGGATCTGGCTCTCAATGCTGTAACTCAGCTGAGCATTGGGTGTGTTTATATCATCATCATCAGTGGCAAATACTTGCACAAAGGGCACACCTGTAACCACAGAAAAATTTTTAAGGATTCCTCAAGGCACTTTGTGGTTCATCATCAATTCAGACAGTTTAGATTCAAACTTTATTGTCTTTGAGCTGAATACAAGCACTGAGCCAATGAAATGCGGCAAGCATCGAACCAGTGTTACAATGCCTAACGTTACACATAGAAAAGAAATATATAAATGTGAAAAAATTAGAACACCCCATTAAATATTCTGTTCTTTATTAAGAAATGTTTACAGAGCGATGTCTAATCTTGTTTTTATTTATCTCTGGAAAAGAAAGTGATTGAACTGCAGGTAAACAACAAAAGGTTACTTTGATTTGTTCATCAAACAAAAGATATCTACAAAAATAAGTATTCTAACTGAGGAAAAATTTAGGACACCCTACCCCCTCATAGCTACTGTTAACCCCTTTGGTTGAAATAACTGCAGTGAGACACTTCTTGTAACCATTTGCCAGCCTCTGACATCAATCTGAGGAGAGTTTGCCCCACTCTTCAGTGCAGAATTCTTTAAGCTATGAGATGTATGAGGGGTTTCTTGCTTGTACATCCTGTTTCAAGTCACCCACAGCATCTCAATGGGCTTTGACTCGGCCACTCCAGGACTCTCCATTTCTTAGTTTTCAGCCAGTCCTTGGTGGTTTCACTGGAATGTTTTGGGTCATTAATGATGGTGACGATGTTCAGGGGGAACGATGTTCAGGGAGAACGTTGAACAGGGAAAACAATGTTCAGGGAGAATGATGTTCAGGGAGAATGATGTTCAGGGGGAATGATGTGCAGGAAGAATGGTGTGCAGGAAGAAATGTGTTCAGGGAGAACGATGTGCAGGGAGAACGGTATGCAGGGAGAATGGTGTACAGGGAGAACGAAGTGCATGGAAAACGGAGTGCAGGGAGAATGGTGTGCAAGGAGAATGGTGTGCAGGGAGAACGGTGTGCAGGGAGAATGATGTGCAGGGAGAACAGTGTGCAGGGAGAACAATGCACAGGGAGAACGATGTGCAGGGAGAGACTGAACATGTGTATCATCTTTGTTAGGCCCTATATACACTCAGCAAACAAAAGAAAATGGGATTCGCCAGTGTTTTGTTCACAACCAGAAATTGTGGTCGTGAACAGATGCGACAATTTGCAGAATATTTTGATCGATTTGTACGTGATCTGAAACATTCGTGACCTGAGGTCCCACTTTGATTTAATAGATATACAGTTTGTATAGCGAAAAACAGTTGGTTTGAGGAAGTAGCTTGTATGCCATTTGTATGTATGTTTAGTTCTGTGCGTGACTGTTTCACCTGCAGGCGAATGCTCTCTAAAACTTCCACTGTATTGGCTCTCAGTAAAGACAGGAGGATTGTTGTTGACATCCACAACTTGAAGAACAACTGAGTAAGGTCCGTCTAGAGTACTGTCATCAGCAGAGACTGCTTCTATCTGCAGTTAGAACACATACAAATATTCTTTTAAAAAATCAACACAATAGACTATATAATGATTTAACAAAATGTTGCCTATAAAAAAAGTGTTTCTCTTCAAAATTTAGTACATTGAGAGCATTTCTTTTTCCAGGGCTCCATTTGAGGGGTTGTTGAAGATACAGCCATCCATCCGAAGATATGTTGATCTTTCCCTCTGTCTCACCACTCACACGGTATGATGATACACCATCTGCTGTGGATGTAAACTGGAAAAAATGCAATGACCCATTTGTTAGACAGATGCATGCTTTAAAAAATACATTTAAAAATTAGTGTAACATTAAAAAGTAGACTTCACTTACCTGAAAAATGGCATATGGCACTGGTGTGGCCTCTGGCACATCTAAGACTTTATGTGCTAATGGTCCTTTCTTGCTCTCCAAACTAACTCCATGCGCCTGTGTGAACAACTAGTGAGAATGGTAAAGGCTCTTCAAAAAGGGCATTCAGGCCCATATCCTACATTTTTCATTTTAAAGTCTATTTATGACATTTGTTAATTTAGCTTTGAGAATTAAAATGCTGTTTTTTTACTGCCCCTCTAAGATCAATGTATTACATTATTGTTCTGATTGTCTGAATTGTGCTATGGAACGTTCTAAAACCAGTCCTTGTTTATGCACCATAAAGAAAGGAGATGTAGGTAAACTTAAACATACTTTTTTATATCACAAATGTAATCATTTCAAACTGAGCTGTTTAAAGGTTACTTATACAGATTGTTGTCATTTAAGGATTGTGGATGGGAGTTTTTGAAACTAATATAACTGTTTTAATAGTTGTCATATTATCAATTTATTTTTACTGGGTCATAACCTGCTTTATTAGAACACATACTCAACATTAACACAGAACACAAATTCATTTCGTTTTTACAAGCCTTTAGAATTACTGGATTTTTAATGAACATGAATCTTCTAGACAATGATAACGCAAGGGAAATGTTAGTAGTTTGGCCACCATTTGCATGACTGTGAGATGTTAAGATATATAGCCTTGATTAAAAATAAAAGCTACAAGTGGACTTTAGTAAAGTTACTGATTTATAGAAAAAAAAGCCATCAAGAGTGTAAGGTTTTACAGTGTTTGTGTTGGTCAGTAACTAAGCTGTTCTCTGCTTAGAGTAATTTACACACACATACACACACACGCAAGCATCACTTACAGAGTAGATAAGTGTCAAGAGCAGCAGATGCACATGTGCCATCATGAGAAAAAAATCCTGCTGAAAAATATAAAAAAAACATTCACTTTATTATAGTATAAGTACATTAAAAACAAACCTGTTCTGGTTTTGGTTTAGTATGAGACAGAAATCTGAAACCCCACCCAGTATATGAACATTTTAAAATACTGTTTGAGGAAACTATAGTATAAGGTTCCATTTTCTAACATTCAATAAAGGGGTGTTTGACCTTGAGGGTAGAGTAGGTCTCTCTCTCTTTCACTATTTCCTTTATACATTAAAGTGTAATGACAAAAAATAATGGGCAAGTTCTAAAGTCACATAAAATTCAGTTTGTATCCATGCAGTCTTACATATATGACAGACATCTACTTAAGTATTTATTAATCATAGTGATATAGCATAATGATCATAGTGATCATAGCATAATCATAGTGAGTAGAGTAAACAACACCTAAAAATAACCTAGAAATATGGGAACAATAGGCATGACCTTTACTGTATCTTACTGAATTAGAAATAGTGGAGAGAAAGATAAAGATTATAATGATTGAATTTTGTATATATAGAATGTATATACTCAGCCTGTTTACATTTTTAATAACAAAAAAGTAATCATAAACACTATTATAATTCAAATACATTATTAAGCTAATCTAGGCTTAATTTAGGTTTCTATTAATATTGCAGTAAAACTGTGTGAATCAGATGTGTAACAACATATTTATGACATCTGTGAATATACCGCACAGATAATCTTCACAATAACACTTAATGATTCCCTAGAATGGAGATTGCTTTGTAAAAGTCTAGTATTTTAATTCCAAATAATATACCCTTAAATAAATAAGGAGCGTTTCTGATTATAAAGCCACTGATATGTTAAACATGCCCTTTTAGTCCAGGCCTTAACAGAATACCAGCCTAGTGAGTAATAAATGCTGTTAGTTTGACCAGTGCCAATGGTCTGTACTGAGAAGGTGACACGCCTTGAGAGTGTGGGAAGGTGACTTTGAGACTCTTTGGCACTTTCCTTTCCATATCACTTCTTCACCTCTAAATAACTTTCTCATCAATTTCTGCCTTCATTTGCTGTCACTTGGTTCTGTTTCACACTGTTATATCTGTAAAAGAAAGAATGTGTACAGCCTTTCCCTGAGCTAAAAAAATTTCTTATCCAGGATTAGCGGTGACAATCAATAATGGTGAAAGTTAATCTTGACCATTTTACTTTTCCGCATTTAAACACTGTAATTGATACCTAGCACACCAAATGAAAAAAATCTCAGGCCATAACCACTTGGTGATAGTGACCTATTATGACTTTTTTTTTATGATCTTCAACTAAAAGCTTGGAAATATACAGGTGCAGCAGCACAATTTCCAATACCCTTACATTTAAAAATTAAAGCTTACTTTGGCTTTATCTGTGGCACATGGCCACAGCAGGCCAGCAACCTTGAATAAAGCCTTAACAAAGTCAAACCAAGAGCACATGTCCACCATTTCAGAACTTGTCACACAAACACACATTCACTGATACCATGCTACTTTCCCTTGCATGATACATATTGAGAGAAATGTTAGAAACTGAAATGATGCAAAAAGAAGAAATATGGCTGTTTGAGAAAATTACCTGTCAGGAGAGCTCCTTCACTGGCCCAGGACTAACAGAATGAAGCTTGTACAGCTTGGTGTGCTTCCTGCTAGAGTGAAACTTTAACTCATTTTATTGAACCTAATCATTATCTAATGGTCCCGCTGCTCTGGGGAGTGGACTTTCTGTCAGAGACAGACAGAAAGAGTGTGTGTGTTTGGGGAGAGAGAGAGAGAACAGTGGTGTTTCATTTATTAAACAAAGTGGAAAATGGAATAACTGACCAAAGATAGAGGAACTGTCCATGCATCAGTGCAGAACAACGAGAAACAACACTAAATTGAAAATAAGACAACACTCACACATGCAAGACATGGTTAAATGATCCCCTTCTTAAAATGGTCTTTTTATCCCTCAGTCTTGTCCTAACAATGAGTTAACCTTCAGAGATCCTTCATGGATTTAAACTTATATCTGTCAGCTTTAACTTAATAATTAGTAATTATACTAAATAATATAAAAATGGAGGACCAGACTTGGACCAGACTCTGATGATGTGGCCAGATGTAGACCTGCAAAAAGCTTAATGAGTTAAAACTCAGTATATAAGACCTGACAATATATTAATGAATCCTGACTTCCTTAAGGGTGGTTGCACTCTTAGGTTGGTGTGTGTATTGAGTAATCCAGACTGAAGGATTGCAGACTTTGCTCTTTGATCTGCCTCATTGTCTCCCAGCATCATTTTTATCCATTCTGTTTGAAAATACAGTTTATTGCCCTGGCAAGGAATTGGGAAATGTATCTTTGTCTTAGCACTCAGAATAAAATACTGAAGAACAGGTTTAATTTATTACATTTAAGACTTTATTAAAAGCTCACTCCTTTGAGTGGAAAAGCAGATGGAGTTTGGCTGCCTATGTGACAGTAAAAGTAATAAAAGCAGCGTTGATGTAAGAGCTGCGTCAAAAAAAAAAAATATATATATATATATTTATGCAGCCAAGTGAAGAGGATCCCTGGTAGTTACATTTCCTCTCTGTTCTGAAGCCTCTCTGTATGATACACAGGGGAACTCTGGTCTTAAGGACCTTCTTATGAAAACTTCTTGGCCTTCTAGGTCACTGACTCTGAATATATTACCATACTACTACTATTTGATAGGGCTAGCTAGCAGAAATTAGCATCATCATCATAAAGGTGTGCTCTTCTGTGTTTTTGAATATGTATAGCCTGAACTAAATATTTAACTTTCATAGACATGGTTCAATCCTGGTTTTATTTATATAATACTTTTTACAACTATTGTTATCACAAAGCAGCTTTAAAGGATCCGGGTACAACCACCTGGTGAGCAGGCAGAAGGTGTTAGAGGCAAGGAAAAACTCCCTAAAACTGGAGAAAGGAACCTTAGGAAGAACCAAGGCTCAAAAAGGGAACCTACTGTCTTCTGATCAACACCAGATAATCATGAAAGAGTTCTGCTTGAGTGGGTGGAGCTATTGTTAGTCTTGGTTTGTGGCAGCAGCACATACAGTTGATCCAGTATGATATAGCTCATCTGGAGAAGCAGTTGGAAGAAGAGAATGATATAGTCACTTAAATCAAGACAGTTGAGATGGTACGACTCAGATGAAACCCTTGGGTTAACCCACTGGATGCAGACAATGTTTTTAAAGAGTGCTGTTCCATGACTCTCAAATCTCACCATTTCAGCCTAGCTATAAAAAGGAGGGTTTTACAAACATGAGAGCACCCCGAGACACTAGCATCCCCCTACACTACTATCCACAAACCGGAGTGATCGTATAAAAGTATTGGGCAACAGCACTAACATCTCAGTTTACTGTAATTCTCAGTGTCTGTGAGCCTCTAGCTCTACACCTTTAAACTGACAGGGAGATTAATTGCTAAAATATTTAGTGCATTGATTCTTTGATTCTGTGATTAGTGTGTCTGAACAATAAAGAAAAAAAACTTTTATATCTTTTATTTCACTTTTTGTTTGGTTGAGTAAAAGTGTTTTTCTTTGTCTAGCTTGCTGTGTGTGTTAAAAAATATATTTGCCCTGATTAAGACAAGCATGAAATTAGGGGTAAGTGTAAAGTGTAATCTAAATGACTGATGTAAAATGGTGCAATGTTTTTTTTTGTTTTACAATGATAGTGATAGGAACCTTGTCTACACAATAATAGGCATGTTATTTGACTTGTCCAAGTAAACTTTTACTGCTGTGTATTTTTTAACTGTTGTGAGTTTTTAAATGGATTGTTGACAATAGTCAAACACTGGTAATATTTTCTTTGGACAATGAACGGTGAACAATGTTGAAACAATGATAATGGGTTATTTTAATCCAGGTTAATCTCAGTGTTTCTGACAAGTGAAACTAATGCTTGAAAAAGGAACCCATATGCCAATGCAGCACATGTGAAAAAATTACTAGAGACCAGATGTGAACATTGTTTATTTCCTGGATTAAGTATGTTAATACATCCTAATAGATGGACATTTCATATGAATGGATAGACTGAGGGTATATGGTGCATACAGATTTCATTCTGAATTACTGTTATGCAATAGCCTTTTAGTGACTTTTATAGCTTGTTGGGTCAGATCATCTGCTGGACTAAGTGCTAGAGATGGCCTAACATAAACAGATGTACTATCAGTAACTTTAAAACCACAAGATGGACCAGCAGGTAAGATACACCTAATAAAGTGGGTGAGTGAGTTTAAACACTTCTGATTAATGGACCATGAGTGTAGATGCAGGTATATAAGGTAGGTATATATAATAAATGTAAACTAATAAAGTGACTTATCTATGTATGTGGAAATATAAAATACAGTAAGAGCTCCAGAAGAGTGAAAAAAGTGAAAGTGACAACCCTTGTCATAGCACAGCAAGCATGAACCACAACGAAATTGGATCTCTGCTTTTAACCCATGCACACAAACACCGTGCAGCAGTGGGCAGCTATTGAAAGCGCCCGGGGAGCAGTGACGGGGACAGTACCTTGCTCAAGGGTACCTCAGGGCAACCTACTTGTGAGGGAATCGAACCCACAATCTTCCGATGCGGGGCCAACTCCCTAACCACTAGGCCACCGCTGCCCAACATATTTATATTTATATGAATATATTTAGCTCCTCATTAGCTGGACTTCTTTTCATATTTATAACATTTTTACATACTTACATACATCCTAATTATTACCAACAGGCTTTAACTCTTCTCATTCCAAGTATCCCCAACCTGCTAAGGCGGAGGCCTCCCTCCTTTCAAGTTTTTTAACAAAACATGGGTAAGATTCAAAACTCCTGTCTTTTGATGACCAGGTTAAACATACAGTTCTGTGCAAAAGTTTTAGGCAGGTGTGAAAAAATGCTGTAAACAAAGAATGCTTTCAGAAATATAAATAATGATTGTTTATTTTTATCAATTTACAAAATGCAAAGTGAGTGAACAAAAGAAAAATCTAAATCAAATCAATATTTGGTGTTACTACCTTTTGCCTTCAAACCAGCATCAATTCTTCTAGGTACACTTGCACAAAGTCAGGGATTTTGTAGGATTATAGTCGGTGTATGATCAACAATTTTACCAAACAGGTGCTGATGATCATCAATGTCACACGTAGGTTGAAACACAGTCATGTTTGGAACAACCAACCAGCCGAGTTCCTTCAAAAACTGTGTGCAAGTGTACCTAGAAGAACTGATGCTGTTTCGAAGGCAAAGGGTGGTCACACCAAATATTAATTTGATTTAGATTTCTCTTTTGTTCATTCACTGCATTTTGTTGATTGATGAAAATAAATGATTAACACTTCCATTTTTGAAAGCATTCTTTGTTTACAGCATTTTTTCACACCTGCCTAAAACTTTTGCACAGGACTGTACATATCACAGTTATGCTTTACCTTAGTTTACCTTGTTTAAAAACTACCAGCATTATCCCGTTGCCAAAAAAAGTACTCTCTGTCCTTCCTCAATGACTATTGTGTCATGATACTCATGCCTGTCATCATGAAAGGATTGCTAGTCAGGCTAAGCTCCCACCCTCATTGGACTCCTGTCAGCAGTGATGATGAGGAAGCGTACAGAGAGGAGGTACAACAGCTTACGAACTGGTGCAGAACCAACAACTTCTTAATCTCTTAACATTGACAGAACTATTGAGAATTAAGAAGAGCCTCACATGGACCCTCAACACCTGTTCCAGCACAAAGAAAGCCCATCAGTGTCTCTGCTTCCTACTTTCCTCCACCCATCCTCACCATGTTCTATGGAGGGACCATAGAGGGCATTCCAAGCAGCTGCATCATGGCCTGGCATGGGAACTGCTTTGTCTCTGATCACAAGTCCCTATAACACGTAGTGAGGACAGCTGCACTCGAGATATTTTCACCCCTTGCTGCATTTGCAAAGCAACCAGCATTGTGAATGACCCCTCCCACACCTTTCACACACTTTGCTCATTCTGGGAAAAGGTTAAGATAACTGACTCTTGAAAGCAAGAGAGCAAGATATCATATGTCAAAAGATATTTTCACTGTTGGTTATGTCATTAAGAAAGAGATGTTAAGAACAAGCTCTAAAAGAAAAATCTCAATGTGTAACACATCAAAAATCTTCTTAATTATACAACATAAGACTTAAAAAAAACAAAAGCATTTGGGAATCAAGTGCTGTTGTCTAATGAAACAAAAACTTGCGAGCAACAATCTTGCGAGCAACAATCACCAAAGTTGTTTGGAGAAGCCAACGCTGTGGGGGCAGAGGTAAGAAAGTTTTTGATTAAATATCAGCAAATCCTGAAATGTCCTACCGTCAGTGATGAAACTGAAGAAAAGACTACACATTAAAACAAGATGTTGATCTAAAACTGACATCAAGCCTACTAAGGTTAAGAAACTGTGGTTTAAATAGTAAAATAGCACTATGTTAAATTAGTCATAAAGATTTTTAACATCCCTTTCAGTGTAAGTTAACATGCAAGTGGAAATTTGACATTACATTTGAAATGGCAAGTTCTGCATAGGGACCCTTGTCATTTTGAGTATATGAAGATCTAAATTAAACCAAAACGCTGCATTAATCTGTCTTTGTAGCACAACATACAAATTCTTGCGGCCATGGACAGCATGGAATATTGCACGAACCAGTCTGCTAATACTAAGTTAACAACAAGACTTATACTAATACTTAGTTAACACTAAGACACTAGAGATGTGTTACAGAGATTTATTAGTTTTATGCAAAGCACACGCCAATAAAAAATAACTGTAAAACATGTAAACCTCAAGGCTTCAGCTGTGACACAAAAAATAACAATAATGTTCAATGAAATGTATTAAAAATAATGATAACATAACTGTATAGTAATGCAAATTAAACCCTTTGTATGTGGTTGTTTGTGTGCACACTGATTTATACAATGTCTTTGAAGTCTGGGCCATTCAAATTTTTTAAGTTTAAAAGTTATCAATCTTACATAAACATTTCAGGAATATATCACTAGTAAAAAGTCAAGTTGTAATGCCTAAAGGAACTGTGTATCAAAGCTACATCTAGCCCTTGTCTCCACTGTAGCTCCTTATCAGGCATATCAGAAGTCATATTATGTTAACCTGTCCTTGCAAATGGAGATGGACTTGTTACATCATTGTCACACTGCTTTGGCTTCCAAGTGACAGGGACACAAGTGCTTGTTGTTGACTGACTGGCCTTCAGCTGGGATAGCAGCCATGGCTGTGACTCACTGCATTTTACATACAAGCTGCTAAAAAGCAAACCTCCAAGTGGTCAAATACATCAGCTCCTGGGAGTGGTGCCCTTATGTTACAGTATTTAGTCTTTGAGTATGTTTATGATCTTAGACATACTGATTAATATTGACAACACCTGCACTGTAACAAATGGTATCTGCATAATATAGTTACAGATTCTGCTTTTTGTAGATGTAAATTGTTGCTTACTGCTTTTTTCTATGAATACCTCATTATTGTGAGCCATAAGCAAATTATCTGAGAAATACATACAATTAAATAATACTTTCCCTGAACATACAGAGAGCTAAATACTTTAGGACATAATAAGCAGGACTCAGTGCCAGTCTGCCAATGCACTGAAACATCCACTGAGCAGTAGTATGGCTTTCATGACTCCCATTAACTCCTGTTAGTGCTTAAGTGAATGCTTCCAGAGAACCAGCTGGTGTAGGTCCATTTTAAGGTTAATGTATGCATGAAGCACTGTTAATGTGTCATGCTTTAGATGTAAAGTTGAACTACACTGGTCATTCAAGTTACAAAAAAAAACACTTAGTTTCACCCTTTGCTCAAACCAGTTCTATATTTTGTGTGGTCAAAATGATCATTTGTCATAATCGCAGTAAAGCTAATGTTTTCAAATACACTATGTGGTCAAAAGTATATGGACCCCTAACTGTCTCACTATATAATCTTGCTGTACATCTGTACACGCTGTACAGAAGCAAGGGTGCTGTTTATTCGTTTGCTAATATTTTCACAGAAAAAGAATGATTTGCACTCATCTGAATGTTCCACATAAACAAATCAGCATAACTGCTGCCAAAAATATTTTGGGTAAATATAATTGTGTTGGGGAAACCATCATCTTTCAGATTATAATATATAGTGTACAAAATACAGTGTAAAACTGTCAAATAATCAAATTTCCACAAGTGGTCTTGTAGCAGAGCTTACATTACAAAAAAACAGAACATTTCAAGAACAGCAAAGCTTATTATATGAAAATAGACATTTATTTTGATATGAAATTACAAATTTGGCTCAGAAACATCAACATGGAAAATATACTTAACACACTGAGGTACAATAACATTTTTGAATACATGAACTGCAAATACTACTATGTAATTTTGCATGTGGAAATGTGTAAAAATATCAGGGGAAAACATTTACAGGGACTCAGCAGCAGAAGGATGTGGGTAGTTTGATTTTGGTCCATCACAGATGGTGCTGAAAGCTTGAAACCAGCAAAACTAATCTACACCGACCATTCGCTGAGATCTCTTCCACACCTTATGAAAATACATTCTTAATCATCCCACTTTCTCAGTAACTGTTAGTCTTCCCTGTATTTACCTCCCAATGAACTTTTTAGTTGCATTTGAAATAATCCCTTAAACACTATTGTCTATACTGAAAAATCAGGAGCAGTACATTGAATTACATTAGAATGAATAATGCAATGACTGCTAAAATATGATGATCTGCATTGCATACATGATACAATGTATGGTGTAAAATTCTATTAAATATCATTTCTGACACAAATGCTTCGTTTGAACACCAAAGTTAATAAAGAATCAGCACCAACCAATCAATGGTTAGGGAGTTGCCCCGGATTGGAAGATTATGGGTTCGATTCCCTCACCAGTTGGTGAGGTGCCCTGAGGCACCCTTGAGCAAGGGACCGTCCCCGTCACTGCTCCCTGGGCGCTTTCAATAGCTGCCCCCTGTCGCCCGTATGTGTATGGGTGAAATGCAGAGGTTGAATTTCGTTGTGTTGTGTTTCACAATGACAAAAGCTGTCACTTTAAACAGAGCAGCTGCATGTCCTGCATAAGCATTGTAAACCAACCATTCAGTTGGTTTACAAAGATTTCCACTGGCTTTTACAAATGTAAGAAAAGTCCAATGTGAAGAAAAAGAAAAGGATTTTTCAGCAGTGATGATAATGCAGTCAATTTTTTTTTAGCCAGGGGGCCAAAAACAGAACATGGAGCCAACCTTTTCTCCTGATTTTTCAAATTGCACTGTTCAAGCCTAAAGTACAACAAATGTGATACAACAGGAGCAACCTTGTCAATGCTGCTTTGATTTTGGCATTAACACATGCATAGAAAATCCATCTGGTTCCAATTACAGATTTTATATTGCAGTATGTTGAGTGTAAACTTGATGCAAAAGATGTTTGTAAACCCACTCATAGAAGAGAAACACTGTGTTAAACTATAAAACAAGCCAGTATATGCCAGTGTTTATCAGGATTAACAGTGATATTAATAAACTTGCAGATCTCAATCTTGGCTGATGTTATCAGTCATATATATAACCTATACCAGGCAATTCCCAATAGACACACACACATTCTCACTTACATGAAAGATCAAGAGGTCACAGAACTGATAGATCATGGCAAGATTTGGACTTGAGTTTGAATGCTGCATGCTTGTTCTTTTTAGCCACCAGTTTGTCAATGAAACGCTTTGCCTTCTTTGGGACACTCTCCTGCTGTTGGAACTGAGACTGCCATCGGTTGATTGCTTCAGCACTGTCCCTCCGCAGACGGAGCTGGCGGACCATGCCTTCAAAGAGCGGCCACACATTGTGCTGCATCACCGCTGACGTTTCAATGAACTTGCAATCAAAGACCATAGCACAAGTACGGCCCTCTGAAAGATTGGGGGGGGACACACAACACAAAAACAGGTCTCAATACGGAATCCAGTAAACGGTGAAATGTAGTCTTATCATACACTTCAAGACCAAAGACCTGAAAAAACATCTTTTGGCATGAAATTGTGTTCTTGCACAAAGTGCAGCTGCAAAGAGAGATTAGCTAACATTTTGGAGAACCTGATGCACCACTCTTGACTCATCTTTTATCAGCCTACAGGAGTGCTGACAGCAATTAAATTAGGTTTAAATTAATACAGAATTTACACTACAGAAATGAATTAGGTTTCTGCACATATATTAGACAAGCAAGTATCAGGATACTTTTGAACATGTAGTGCAAGTCAACCCATGATAGAAACTGAGGCTGAAGAAAGTTACTTAAAAAGCATATGGAAAAAATCCTTCCCCCCTGGTAAGTTTTGTTGAATGACTGAAAAAAAAAAAAAATAAAAGCTGACACATCAACACTGAGGTAAAAAAAAAACAGGGTTGTCTGCTAATTTTTTTTATACATTTTAACCAGGTCACATTTGGTTTCATTTTTGCTAATATGTTCAGAAAATAAATAACTGTTATTTCCTCTCTTCCTCTGTTGAGGATATATACTCATTTTGATTTCATGTCTAAAGAATAATAGTAAGGTTTAAATGACAAATTAGTGAACAAATGTTAAAAAATATATGTTAAAGCATACAGATGAAAATGCTTCTTTAAACACTTGTTTCACTTTGCAAAGATTATCTTTGTTTGGAGCTGGCACCAGTAGTAGCATAAATGCCATATTTATTTTCATTTCTGGCCACCCCTTCAATAACAGCTCATGCCAATCTTAGGTACCTACCAGACTTAAATTCATCCAATAATTTTTTTATGAATTTGATTAATTTTTTTTTTTTCAAAAAAGGGGCTCACACCATGACGTGATGTTAAACAATAAGCAATGTTTAGAACTCAATTCTGTATCTGACTGGAAGCCAGGATGAGGACCTGGGAATTGGAATGATGGGCTCTCATATCTTGGGCTTGGTTAGAATTTTAGCAGAAGCCTTATTAGAAATTATTAAGCACAGCAATGTGCCCATGAGCTGACATGCTTTTGCAATGCTCTGATGATTAAATTAACTCCAAGAGTCTTCTGATTACATGTTTCAATGAAAGCAATATCATTTTAAACATTTCAACCTCTTATGTAAAAGTGAATGTTAGTTTCTAGCATTTCTAATTTCAAATTTAAGCAGAGTCATTTTGGTCATATATTTTCTCTTGTTTTATTTTCAAAATTTTCCACCATTTATCTCCAGGTTAAAACTTTAAAAATAGCAGATTCTTGGGCTCCACAGCCTCCAACAAATGCAAAGCAAACACCCCCAACATACAATGACCTCCTTTGGACAGAACTTACCATTGACTGACACTTCTCTCCGTCTGACTAAGTCACACTTGTTGCCCACGAGGATAATGGGAGTATGATGAGGCTCACGTTCACGCCGCAACTGCACACGAAGTTCAGCCGCACGGAGAAAACTTGCTCGGTCTGTTACTGAGTAAACAATGATGAACGCGTCTGCGGCCTGTGAGCAGCATGCTGTATTCTACAAGGTGAAGCAATGATAAAGAAAATTTTAACAAATTTCATTTTTATGCTCAAAAATAGTGAAGATAAAAAATTCATACATATTGTGTAACGGTTTTAACATTTTCATTAAATTGCATCATTTTCAAATACATCATCCATTACATAATAGAAATAAAAATCAAGAATTTCAAATTTAAAAATCAAGCAGGAAGTTAAAAGACAACAATTACAGATCTTAAGGTCATCAAAACACATTGGTGAGTCTTAATATGTTTAAACATGGAAAGGTGTTTATTCATGAAGTCCCACTTTAAATGTAAAAATTAACAATAATGATTTACATAAATAACAAAGTCCATTAAAATGTCATATACTGTTAATAAACCAAATATGTGATCAAAATTTGTTATCTTTCTGTCCTAAATGATGGTTGGGGAACCAAAACAATTGCTGCATCAAAGATTTTGACATGATGAGTAAATGAGTAAATTCCCCGGGCGCTTTCAATAGCTGCCCACTGCTGCACGTGTTTGAGTGTGCATGGGTTAAATGCAGAGGTCCAATTTCGTTGTGGTTCACTGTCTGCTGTGCTGTGACCTTGCAATGACAAGGGTTGTCACTTTCACTTTTTCACTTCACTTTCAAATGCAGAAGGTAAACTTGAGTAGCAAGTAGCTTTCTTGTCATTCACATTCAGATTTCATACCTGGAACAACCCAGCCATGAAGATTACAGATATCCTTCAGCAAAATTGCTTCAACTCATCCCCATATAGCAAATCATCCTCTCCAAACAGTACTAAGTTAAAAAAGGAAAAACTTGACAGGTGTTGATACCTGAGAATCCCACATGTCCATCAAGGTAACAGTCGCACTTTCACCATCCACCAGCATGTGCTGTTCGACGATCTCACCTGTGTTGAAAGGCAGGTTAACATCAGGACAAAGCCATAAATGAAAATCCTATAAGCTGTCTCCTAAAGAGTTGATGGCTTGAGCAAACTTTAAAGTGGCCAATGCAGTCTGACACAATGTATCCCCCCTATAGCTTCTGTGTTGTTAAAATCTACAGGTTTTTATTTAAGGTCACCTGAATGAGAATTCCTTTAAATGCATCTATACACAACCAACGTTGGTGTTGGAATACGGGTCAGGGTGCAGGGTGCACCCCGCATTATCACAGGGCATCGAACACCTGACTCGACATCCTAAACGTGTGTTATTATCTAATTATTTATTGAGTTGTTTCAATAAATATCAATCAGTCCTCGAAACCTGTTAGTTGTGCACTTGCAGTATTTACTGCACATTACAGATCATCCTAGGGCGAACTCTGAGCAAACTTCTACTGTGCACTAGGGGGAAATCTGCCAGGCGTACCCGTGTCCAGTTCGCAGTCGCACTGCATGCTGTCCGCCGCTCCGGCGAAAATACTGGCGAGCGCGGTCTTGCCCACGCCGTCGTCCCCGAGCAGCAGCACGCTGAAGGGTCCGCCAGCGCTGGGGACGCGGAACGGAGGCCGCTCGGAGCAGCAGGAGCGGGAGCGCGGGGGTCCGCCAGCGGGGCAAGAGGGCCCGTCGCTCAACAGCTGCCCGCCGTCCGTCCCGCAGATGCTCCAGCGGTGTAGGCGCTGCTGCACCTGCAGACTGTGGCGGCGAACGCTCGCGAGGAGAGTCATTTTCACGCCGCGAACGAGAACAAACACAACAGGTCGCCAGAAAACTGAACGAGCAGCGGTGAAACTAAGCGGACTAACAGTCCTCAAACTCGTCAAAGTCGCTCCCAAACTGTGGCATGGCGTTTGAACATAGCAGGCGAATCCAGACAGAAATAGCGAGACTGTCTGAGGAGATCCAGGAAGCCGGACTCCTGTCCGATATGCGCGGATAGACTTTTAGCGTCGCTAATCCGCGATGTAACGAGCTTTATAGCGCCATCCGACGCGGGAATGTATCGGTTCTTTTCAATCAGTTAATTAACCCAAGCGATTCACATGCTAATTTGTGCAGCATTTCCGCTGTGTAAAGGAACGGGGCAAGAAACGCACATTAAATTCACCCACTGATGCAAAGTTCATTGCATACTAAAGGAATAAGCTAGGCTGAAGGGATTTGTGAATCTTTCAATGGTTGAGACAGGTGAGTCAAAAGAATCGGTTCACTGGATCGAACCGAACTGGATCACTTCCATGGAGGCTGCAGGTTTCTTGACGTCACTTCACCAACTCAGGGAGGGCGGGGTGATCCTTTCGTCATTGCAAATAAATTTATGGGAATCAAACCAACATTACTTTAAAAATCTGCCTCATGCAGTTCACTCTCTGTAGGCCTTTCACAACACACATTGTCACAGCACATCTTCCGAGCTATTGGCTTTTAAATGTCTAATGGCTAAAGGTTGGGATCTCAGGAAAACACCATGAAAAGTATGTGGAAGAAATACAGAAAAGAATGAAGACCGAAAGGCTTGTCCTTCATCTGAACCCCAGAGAATAAAGTTATAACCCATGTAGAACGCAATTACTCAGATAATGCATAGCTGTGATGTACACTGGGTAAAAACAAGACACCATCTGGATTTAACTAAGCAAATAGGTAAGAGCCTTCCATTAGAAATATACTGTAGTGATTAATGTTTCAAAGTTATTTAATCCTAACTGTGGCAGCAAGTAGCTCTTCATTAAATAACTATATCTTGTGGACCTAGGGCAGCGGTGGCCTAGTGGTTAGGGAGTTGCCCCTGCATTGGAAGATTGTGGGTTTGATTCCCTCACAAGTAGGTTGCCATGAGGTACCCTTGAGCAAGGTCCCTGTCACTGCTCCCCAGGTGCTTTCAATAGCTGCCCACTGCTATGAAGCTGAACCCTTCTGAAACAACATGAAGCTGTTTCAGAAGGGTCAAATTACTGATCTCCATCAAGCAAAGAAAACAACAATGAATATTGTAGAAACTATTAAATTTGCTTAAGAACTCTATGGTTGGGGAAAAAAATCTTAAAGGATCATGATATTAGATCACTTAAATGTTTGATGAAATCAAATCATAGAAAATCATCAGTCACACTTTTGGGTATGCTTAATAGTCAAATAATAGCATTTCCACAGTAACAATGTGAAGAAAACTCAAGGTTTGGGGACTAAACAGCGGTTTAAAGCTGCCTGCTTGAATTGGTCAGGTTTTGGTTCAGCAACGTTATGTGCCCAAAAAATAATGGGCGCATTATGTTTGCTCAGAGAGCATGAGACATAATTTTCACACATGGGTTTGCCACCACAGAATACAGAAGAAGACTTTACACACCTCTACGACTTTCTCATCATTAATGCAAGATCTTGGCAAAAAATAAGTGAAAGTGACTATTTTTTTCATTGTAAAACTGCATTTAACCCACACACACACAAAACTGCAGCAGGGGGCAGCGATGGGGATGGTACCTTGCTCAATGGTCCCTCAGGGCAACCTACTGGTTTCAGGGATTCAAACTAATGATCTTCTGATTCTGGGGCTAACTGCCTAACCACTAGGCCACCGCTGCCCTACTGCATTGCTGCTAAAGTATAAGTCTTAATGGAAATAAATGTGACATTGCCTACGCTTATCAAACAATACCATGGCAAAAGTGCACTGTAATCAAAGGAATAGATGGTCCAATTAAATATTATTGTGTGACTGGACTGCTGAGGACTGGGGTAAAGTCACTTTCTCTGATGAATCCCTTTACTGATTATTTGGGGCATCGAGAATAAAGATTGCCCAGAGAAGAAAAAGTGTCATCACTGCTGTGTCATGCCAACAAAGCATCCTAAACAATTCATGTGTAGGGTTGCTTCTCAGCCGAGTGAGTGGGCTCACTCACAATTTTGCCTAAAAACAGCCATGAATAAAGAATGGTACCAAAACAACCTCTGAGAGGGGTGGTGGTGGTCTAGTGGTATGATACTTGCCTATGGACCTATGGCTCAAGAGGTCCTAGTTTTGAATCCCACCTCTGACACTACCACCACTGGGTCCCTGAGCAAGACCCTTAACCCTGAATTGCTCCAGGGGGACTGTCCCTGTAATTAGAACATGGAAGTTGCTCTGGATAAGAGCGTCTGCTAAATGCTGTAAATGTAAATGAGAGCAACTTCTCCCAACCATCCAAGAACAGTTTGCTGAAGAACAATGCATATTCCAGCATGATGGAGCACCATGCCATAAGACAAAAGTGACTCAGGGAACAAAACAATGAAATTTTGGGTCCATGGCCAGGAAACAGGCAGGTGGACAAACTCACAAATTCTGACAAACTCAACTTAATGCAGTTGTCAATAAAAGCCACTGAAATTTATGAAATCCTTGTAATTATACTTCAGATACCGCAGAAACACCTGACAAAAAGATCTTAAAACACTGAAGCAGCAGACTTTGTGAAAACCAATACTTGTGTCGTTCTCAAAACTTTTGCCCATGGCTGTACTCAGACAAGGAAGAAAAGGTGAGAGTGCAGCAGAGTTGATTAGTGCCTGAATTAACCTATTAAGTAACCATGCCAACCATAGGTGAAGTGAAAGCAATGCTATACAATACATTAGTCATTTAAAATATCATGATAAGCAGAGAAATAAAAGTCTAAATAAATGAGCAAAATGAATTTTGTTATTCAGGCCTATGTGCTGTGTGAAAACTACTCGATTCAAACCACTTGAATGGATAGATTTTTGCACTTATCCACATAATAAATAATTCAGATGCAAACAAAGTCATTCAGAATTGCTTGATGTGAAATACTGCAATCTAGTGAAACACAAAGAAATTGTGATAGGAAGCAGACATTAGAAGCACCTCTAAAAGTCTGTAAAGAAAGCTGTTAACCAGAACTACCAGAACAGCTCTTACCCGTCAAAGTAAAGAAATGATTCCATGAGAACTTTAAATCTGTGCATTGTTTTCTGGCACTAAAAGTAAGTCATGAGGTGGGACTTCCATTGCTCAGACCACATTGTCCAGTACATCCCACAGATGCTTGGTTGAATTGAGATCTAGGAATTCAAAAGGTCAAAGTCAAAGTCAACACCTTGAAGGTCTCCAAATCATTCCTGAACAATTTATGCAGTGTGGCAGGGCATATTATTCTAATAAAAGAGGCAACTGACTCTATCAAATAGCCTTGCTGTAATGGGTCTGATCAATGTTTAGGCTTATGCTGACTTTTTGCATTCTTGTGCCAACTTAGACCAGGTCAAACCATCTTCCATTGTTTCATGGTCCAGTTCAAATTATTACGTACCCATTGTAGGTGCTTCTGGTTGTGGACAAGAGTCATCATAGGCACTATTGATTAACCCCTTATGCATAACATAACCCCATTAATTTATGCATAGCATAACTACATAACATTACATTACCCCTTATGTAGCAAGATGTTGTGTTCTTACACCCATCAATCATGTACAGCATTAAGTTTTTTGGTGATTAGCCATGTGCATCAAGGAGACTCTCATCTCTGGTTCACAGGTTGTGCTTTCTTGGACCATTTTATATGTATTGAAATAAAAATAACTTTGTTTCTACTGAAAAAGTTGCAGAAAGGAATGTACTTCTTAACCATTTACTTTTTTCTCACGGATTTGGGTTTCCCTACTCATACATACTGCTTAGAGGTTTCAGACACAGCCTGACTGTGGCCCCTTGCACGGTCTTCCTAGTTTGGTGAGAAGAAATGCCAGTGACCTGTACTGATGCTACCCAAATCTAGACTGACCATCTGTGATGGACACACTTGCTCAACATCCTTGTCTTACTATTGAAGTGCATGTGCCTTTTGTAAAATCATGTTTGATATGTTGTAGACAGAGCAGAGGAGGAGCATATTAATGGCCATGGTTTTGGAATCTCATAGACACTCTGAACAGAAGGTACATTCACACACGTGCATGTACACCTAATCGCAAAAGCAAGCACATGCCCCCTCAATTCTGTGGATTGGTCCAAGAAGTAGAAAACACAGATTGTAATCAGAGCTATTATTGTAATTGCTAGATTATGTTGATTATGTTTCTATATACAGCACTGACAGGGTTAGAGAAATGGGGATGGAAGGGGAAAATCACTGCATAGTGCTGGATTAGTTCTTCCCCACTCATTCTTTCATCCCTTTCTTCCAAAGCTCAACAGAAACAAGGCCAAGCAGATAAGTGAAAACGAGGGACAGAGTGCAAATGATGGATTGAATCTGCCTAAAATAGCTTTAACAAAAACCCTAAAGCCTGCAGATTTTAGAAAGAGATGTGCACATGCACTGCAGCTCACATGACATGAAGAGAACCCAGTTGTAGAACACACATTTAGATTTACATTTACATTACAGTGAGCATGCTGAGCAAGTGTGTGTTCACACTATATGGAAAAGCGAGGGGGGTGTTTGTTTTGGAGTATTGCCATGAGACTTACTTTAGGTGTACGTTGTAGGTAGTGACATTCTTGATATGTAAGGACATGTATTGTAGAGTGATGATTTTTATGTTTGTGTTTGTCAAGGAGTGTTGCCAATGGGGTATAGTCTGTAGACCCTTTAAGTTGCCAAGTTATTGGGTACATTTTGTACTGCCATTTTATCAGATGCAGAAGTACAGTATTGGAGCACTGTGTAAGTTATAATAACAGACTATAGCCGATGCATTACTGTTCAATTTTACACTTCACTCTACACAACAATCTATAGGGACCGTCATAATTCTAGAGACCAGATATTTTGGTGCAAGAACTGAGATATATATACCATAGACCAGATATTAATCATGCATATTAATGAGAGAGTTCTTACATGAATGGTGCTAATCATTAGGATAGTATTACAGACCCCTAGCTAAAGACCAACTGAAGATCTGTGCAACTGTTGAGACATAATCCCATTGAAGGGAGCTTGGCAGGATTAGACTGATGTCTAGGTAAATATAGTTTAGGGAACTCTTAGATTAACTGCTGACATAATTGAGAAAAGACAAGAATAAGACTATCTTTAAGGAATAACTTCTGATAAGGGGCAAATTGTTTTAGAAGGAAATGTAAGTCTAGGCCTTCTGGAAGACCCAGATACTGACAGTGAACACGTGGGAAATCGGTTTCTGTCAGGTAGCACTATTGAAAATGTTACAATTGCTCTTTACAAGCATATTATGCTACAATATCTACTACATGATGTAATTTAAATATGGATTGACTTTTACAGGCTGCAGATGCCAAAGGGGAAAAAAAAGTGTATTGGCATTAACTTATTATTAGCATGATACCTGAGAAGTGGCAGCATGGTGGATACTATAGAACTAGGGTGCATTGGATAATGTCAGCATATACTGTTCGTATGTGTATGATTTGTACAGCTAATTGTAAAATATCTAATTGCTCCTACTTAAATGCAATCATTTGAGGTCTAAATTTTAAGTGGCAGCCTGTCATGTCGGAAGATAGGATATTTAAAATGGCAGATCTTGATTTTTTTTTAAAATTATTATTCAGCCCTATTGGTTATAATATTTAGATCCTCCAGAATAGTAGAATCTGTTAAGCTTTGGTTTCTGTTACATGGTGCTGCTTAAGTGTTAATTGTGGGATCCTCAAAAGAAGGGACCTAAAAATGCAGGACAATCCTATTGATGAAATTAGGCCATGTCTCAGGAAGCAAAGGATGGATGAATTACTTAGAGAGAGCAAGAGAGAGAACTCAAGTGTTCAAATGCTCTTGAGCAATACTGGCAGTAGATTTCAACTAATAATTACATTTTTCAAAAAGCAGTATATTTTAGACTTTTACCAATTTTTTAACTGGAGTGAATAGACTTTCTTACACTCTAGACATGTGCCCTGTTTATACTTCCTCATCTCTGCTATATCTCTTAATCATATTATTTAATCAGTTAGCAAAAGAAATGTATATGAAAATATTAAAATAGTATAAAATATAAAAAAACAAGCAGGTCAATAATAACTACTTAGTAAAGGTATGTTATATTATAAGGTTACTTTTGAAAGTACTTTAAAATGAAAGTGCTCTAGGCCAGTGTTTCCCAACCCTGATCATGGAATGCCCTCATCATTCAAACTGCAGGCCTAAATCCTACATTTTTCTAAAATGTAATTCCCCCCCCCCCCCCCCTGTTTTATATCAGAAAAAGTTAGAATTAACTTTCATTAAAACATTTAAATAAAATAAATTTAAAAAAATGACATAACTTGCTGCATATAACTGGTGAGCATTGGCTCTGTCCAGAAAGAAACAGCAGAAAGATTTGTGCTGCTAAGCAGAAAAATTTGCTATGGATGGCCTATTATAGTTTGGGCAGTTTTAAACAGCCATGCAAACACACCTGACACCCCCACAGACAGAAGACAAAAAGGCTATGACTCACTTCTGCTATATCACACTACAGTCATTCAAAACATTCTAATACCAGAGCAGTTCACTTATGAATAATGCTCAGGTTTGTTTTACTGAATCATTCAGCACAGCAGAAACCCCTCTGCTAATGTAAAGTACAAAATAACGTTTTTGTTGTTGTTTTATAATCTTACCATGGCTATTGCATGATAACATCACATTCTGATGTTAATGTATGATTAAGATGGATGTTTGTGATTTAACTGCTAATCTGCTATTTCAGCAGGCTGGTCTGATTCATTTCATCAGATGGGAATGGGTTTCTAAATTTACTGCCTGGGCTGCATGAAAAAAAGCACATTAGCAAACACACAAACTGAAAAAATAGTCACAGGACTAAATATAGATGTGTAAACATCTGATAGGAAAAGAGACCAAACAGTTTTTTTCAGGAGGTGACGAGTACAGATGGCATGGTTAAAGGTCAGTGTCCACATCCGTAACTTCAGAAATGTGACATATTACAGGAAGTGGACAGTACAAAGAATACATTTATTAATAAGACAACAAACATCACATTGATTTATTTGCATTTTACACCACTACTTAGAATCATTATAGCTCTAAATTTTCAAACTGTGTTTTAATCAGTGGTTTGGGTTTTTAAAGTGGGGCTCTGGAAGGCATATGTGATATTTTTGTAGGCATGGTCTAGATAAACATCGCCATATGACTGGATATCTCCAGAGAAATGCCTCCATTGCATAAGCTCAGACATGCTGACCCGCTGTGGACCACTGACACTGCTGACACGTTGACCCAACTGACAAGCCCTCTCTTCAGCCACAGTTACCTCTTCAACCACAGCTGCCAAAAACACACAATATATAATATCAATCACACAAAACATGCTTATACACAGAACAGTTTGAAACTGAAAATGGAAATGCTTTATTATTATAGGCTAAACGTTATTTATATTTGTGCTACCTGGTGTGTTTCCATCACCCGAGCATGGGCAGCCTAGCAGGTCGTGAGTGAGGCAGGTGGTATTAGGATTAAATGTGAAAAGGTCACGTAGCTCCTCAGCTGAGAAGTTGATGTGTTCTGCTTTTTTGCCAAGGTCCACCACTGCTCCAGAAAGACCTTGCTTACTCACCTGTCTTTGGTAGATTTTTTCTTCTATGGTACCTTGATATTACAAAAGATGACAAATAATCATACAGGAAAAAACATATTTTGAAAAAGCTCATGTTTAAATTGAAATTGAACTGACAGTGAAATAAAAATCAAAAGTCACGGGAAAACATGGTGGAATGTCTGCGCAACAAGACACACTATTACAGCAAGTTTGTCACTTTTAATGGTGCAGGTTATTTTTGATATTTTTTGTCTGTAGAAAAAAAACACTTATTCTCTATTTCAGGCTCTTGTATCATAAAACAAGTTAATTCAAATAAGTTTAAAGAGTGTTTCGAGTGTTTGCATTCATCTGTTTGGTGGTTGAAGTATACAACCAAGGGTATTAATAGGGAACATTTCCCCCCATTGCCGCATTAACTTCCTCTGAGGGGTTACACCAGATGCCTGAACATTGTTGCAAAGATTCGATTGCGTTCAGTTTCAAGAGTATTGGTAAGGTCGCACCACTGGTGCCATATGATTATTTCTGGATTACAAACTCCACTCTTAAACAATGGATTGGCATTTCTACAAAACAAAGGTCCACAGTCCAGTGCTGGGGTGTTTACAACTATGACAAAACAAACTGGGCATTGCAACCTTAAGATCATGATGGCTCGTCATGTCTTTTTGAGGTTCAAGCATAATTATATTATATATTTATATATTATAATTATAATTATATATTAAAAACCTTGGCCCTTTGTTTATGGATCAACAGAATTTTTTCAGTTATGTGTCAAATTGATCCAAGTTTCAGAATAACAAGGGATTCCAAAATGAAATACCTATATAGCCTAAATCAGAATATCAGTCCTTGAGATAATTGTCCAAGCAGGGATTTAGCTCTACTAGACAAGGTTGAAGACTGCACTATTCTAAACACAGTATTATAAAGTTAATTGTGTAATAAGTGCTATAAAAGTATGATAGGGGTGATATTGGAAACGATATGATGTTGGAGTTACAGTGAAAATGAGGAGGATCTAGTGGAAATGGATGAAGGACCAAGAAGGACTAACTAAGGGGGTGTGGTTGGCAGACAGAGTTACAAAAGAAAAATTATAATATAATAATATTATGTATATGAAATAATGTCTGGTACTGCAATTGTCTAACCTGTAGTTAGAAATCTGTAAATGTGAACTGTTTTCTTCTGTCCATCTCTCCACACTCTGGCCATGGCCTGAACATTTCAACAAATATAGCAAACACATATTATTTAGGCATTTACAGAACAGAAAATTGACTTCCAGCCATTTTCTGGAATGTACAGGAATGTACTCATTTTGGTAGAGTATTATTTAGTTAGCTGTGACAGAAATAGCTCCTTGTTCCTTTTATTGTAAAAATAAACTTCTACATATCCAATGCCGTCCAATAGAGGCTGTTATTCATGCACTCAGCACCTTCTACTGGCCAAAATCAGATGTGCATGTAAATGCCTGAATTTGCAAGTACTTGAGGTTGCAAAATGATTTGCCTCTTAAAAAAACATTTAAATATATAATCTTTATTACATTCATCTTAGGAGTGTGATTAATCTTGAAATGAAAGTTCTGGAATTCTTAAGTGCCACATATTTCTTTATAGAATCATTTACATTTAATCAAAATGTGCAATAGATTTAAATCATATTATTATTATTATATATACACTTTTTATTAATTTATCTATTTACTTTAATGTATGTTTTTTAATTTATGTATAAGTGTTTTATATGCCTTAAGGACTAACTGTTGTTCCTTGGACAAACCTGCATATCGTTCGCTGGATTCCAGTCTATATCATACAGAACAAGATGAGATGCACCAATAAGGTTAAGCCCCACCCCTCCAGCCTTTGAGCTGAGCAGGAATATGAAGTGCGAGGAATAAGGACTATTGAAAGATTCTACAATTCGTTGACGCTGGGCAACAGGTGTCTGGCCATCAAGCCGGCACCAGGTATAGCTGTTGTGTGTGCACAGGTCTTGCAACAGATCAAGAGTCTGTGTGTAGTTAGACACCAAAACAACTCTGGGGAAAAAAAAGAGCAAGTGCAGTTAAAACCAAAAAAATATTCAACCACAGCAATACTGAAATATACAGAGATACATACTGATGAGACACTTTACTAGGCACACCTATCTTTTATCGACAAACGTTGTTCATTTAATCAGCTCTACCTAACATGTACTGTATGACCACCCAAATAATACCTAATAATAGTGGTCCTGTGGTGTTCTTACCACTAATGAATGAGGTAAAACGGGCTAACAAATTAGGCAGTGAAACAAATGGGCTACAATCTATAACTGTTAAAAAACAAAGTGGACCTCATAAAAAAGATAATGAATGTAGATACAAGAAAGGAGTACCAAAGTAAAGTAGATTTTAGGTTTAAGTTTTTGATAGTAGATGAGGAGTATAATTGTATTTTAAAGTACTTGTCAGTGCAGTTGACATGCTTTATAGCATCTAGAAGGTCTGCAAGTACCAACAGTTTTCCAGAGTCTGATGTGCAAAAGCTGCCGCTGGAGTAGGCCACCGGGAAAAGCTTCTCTGAGAGGCCTTCATACAACTCATCTGTGTTCTCCTGAAATGAATATCAGAAAGGGCAAAGAAAAGGGCATGGCAAATAAACTCATCTATAGTGATCATTGGCTTGCAGTGTAAGGGTATGTGTTGGGCTTTAAAAAAACAATAGTTCTCACTTGAGTATATTGTATAAGCATGTGATGATTTAGGCATACAGTTGTAAATGCTAAAATGGGTGGGCTAGCATGCGTTGTTTGTTTGCAAAATTAGCCTCATAGATCAGAGCAAAATTAAAAAAGGAAGCTTTGAACAACAAACATGTCTTGGCTGATTGGGGGAGGAATTGGTTAAATTTGATGTTTTTGCAAACTATTTATTTTTATTTACCTTTATGGAATTGTAGAGGAGCCCAGGGTGGTTGCAGAGTTTCTTCAGTGCATTGATGCAGACGAGATGAGGGCTGTGTGTGAATGTGTGCATGATGTTTGCAGAGAGACATGCCTTGACAAGTCGACTGGTCAGCAATGCATCATACAGCTGTATCTGAAGCTCAGTTGGTCTGCAGAAGACTGTCCACTCTAGGCGCTCAGGTAAGAAACGGTTAATGACCTCTTGTGTCCGCCTTAGAGTGAATACACCGGTAAGCCTTGCAAGTTCTGCTGCTCGCTCCACACCCATAAACTTTTCTTCCTGAAACAGGTCATACTTTTCACTCATCTCTCATTTGCATGCTGAATTTCTATGCTGGAATTAACTGAACAACAACCTGAATAACTTTCCAGAAAATTTTCCCGGAAAAAAAGAGTCAACTATCAAAAACAATACTTTACAAGAAAAAGAAAACAAAAACTGTAAAACAAGATATAGTTCTGACAGTGATGATACACAATTTGAAAATTGTCAATAATATAAAACCAGGTACAAGTGTTATAAAACTACATGCAGCCACATCATACACAAAAATCAGCCTTGATTGCAATACAATTTAATAAGTAAGTTTTTTTCCCCCCGTGTTTGTGTTTTTATATGTGTATTACCTCAGTACAAGTGGGCTGTCGAGATCTGATAATTGGTTCTTCATAAATCTTTCTGTAGGCTGCGGAAGTTCCCAGAATGCCTGGATTTACAAAGTCAATAATGGAGTAGAACTCTTGAAGATCATTCTGGACAGGAGTGCCTGTAGAAGATCACAGCAACCACACACATACATACAGGCCCACATAGACACGAACAAAAACCACATGTTCAGTATTGCTATATTTATAAGGACACTACATTGGCTCATAGAGTAATGTAGCTGGTACTTAAATGACTTTAACGTAATTTTTTTTTCCACTTTCATTAACCTCATTAGCTAAAAGCTAATCCTTTTGATCTTTTCATTTTGATTAATTATTACATCTCAACAAAAGTGTGAAAGGATCTAATACTGAAAAGAAAAGTGTGTGTGTTAAATCAACAGGCACAACTGACCTGTGAGGATTACCCGACGTTCACAGGCAAGAGCAGTGAGAGCGCTGGTAGTCTTGATGTTGCTATTTTTCAGTCGATGGCCCTCATCACAAATGACCAGACTGAAATCTATCTTCTTTAAAACTTCAACTGAGCGGAGCAGCATCTCATAACTGATCACCATCACAGGACACAGCGGAGAGGACACAAAGTCCTCCACTCGATGGTCCTATGAAGACAACATGAAAAACATTTCCTAAAACAATGTCATGGAAGATGAAAACTAATCTTGTTCAAAACTCACTCAAGGTTACAAGGCTCACATTATAAGGCTCATGTGGCACAAATCCAAATTTCTGACTAAATGTGAAACAGCTCTGAGTAATCTAAAAACATAAAGCCCATAATACACCTGGTCAACAGTGTAGATGTTGATCCTCTCTCTGCCAAGCCACTTTTTGAACTCTGCAGCCCAGTTTTTCACTAGGCTGCCAGGACACACCACCAGTCCCCTCTTCAACATAGGCTGGCCACCATATGGGCCCTGCCTCAGCAGAGTCCACAGCACACACACACACTGCAATGTCTTCCCCAAGCCCATTTCATCTGCTAAAATTGCTCCATAGCGGCCAGCCAACCTGCAAAACACATGCCCAAATGTAACACTGCTGCATAATCGGACATAGTGAATCACACATTTGCACAATCAAGACTGTCAGTGCTGCAACAAAAACATATAGATGAGGCAGTTGAAATAATCATGTGAAAATATATGGACCATTTTCTTGTTACTAAACAAATAATCATAATCAAATCACATTAACTGTAATCAGTTTCTCATTTTCATTCATCTTTTGGTAAATTCTTAGGTCTCAGAATTTTAGCCAGAGGTAATGGAGTAATTAATTCCAGTTTAATTAAATGTCTTTTTTAACCCTTAGAAAAAATAACATTAAAATAAGCAATGAAAGACTACAGTTTACAAAGACTACAATTTAAGCTCGTCATCCATAGCATGTTTGGGAAAAAAAACCTAACTATTTCAATGATCTGAACTTGATCGGAACTTTTTCAGGTAATAAAATAATTTTGGGGGTTTTTATGTTTTTCTCATTAAAATCAGTAAAGTAAGAACTGCAGAATAGATGCTTTGGTTCCAGAACATAAAATGAAGGTAAAGAGGTTTAATTAATAAACTTATGATTAAACACAATCACTACAATACATTTTAAGCATACTTAGTTATACAGGTTATACAAAACAAAATTAATAAAAGATTCCAAGGATCAACACATGATGGAATATATGAAATTATGTTTCATAAAAGGAGAGCTTAAACTGCCTTAGTCTTTGGCTGAACTATGTAAGAAAAGATTTAATCGGTGGTGATGAGAGGGTCTTTACAGCTAGATGAGTATTTATGAGTTGGCAGGAAGGCAGAAAAGATCTGGCCACCACTTCCTTAAACTGAGCTGTTGAGTTAAATGCGACTGTATAACTCTTGACAGTGTGACTTATTTACAGTTTTCAGTGAGTTCAGTTCTTTGTTGCCACTACACTGTGCCTACAACAAGGTAATACCATGTGTACGTTCATACAAAACATATCTATTACCTCATTCCCATGAGGCATTCGTACAAGAAGATCACACCCTCCCTTTGATGTGGCCGCAGATGATTTGTCAGGTGGGGGTCCACAACGACATCCACCAGTGGGAGTCCATTTTTATTAGAAAGCCACTGATGATTAGCTGAGGGTCGAGGCATCACAACAGCACCTAATGTATTTCAGTTCCAAAGGTGGAGAACAACAAAAAAAGTAAGAGTTAAAATTTAATTTTAAGAAACACTATTAATTAATCAATTACAGGCATCATATAAACTAACAAAACAAAAAGCATATTGATGTGTAAGTGGACCTGAGACACAAATACTACACATATTTGCTTTAATGTTTAAAACTTATTATTAATATTAATGTTTATTTATTGTATTTTTGGATGCTGACCAATTAGTAACAGTTGCATTTTAATTAGTAGACTTAGGTATTTTTGTTCCAGCCATTGAGTATTACATTGAGTAAACTGTTTGTAGGGTGTATAGACCTGGGGCATTGGGGTCATGTCTGGGCTTGGGCACAGTGCCTTCAGGTTGAGGACTCATGGTGGACCTTCCTTTTAGTGCTGGTCTGGCAAAAGGTTTGGCCACTGGACAACTCACTGGCCTGGCAATTGTTTCTAATGGAACATCCACAGAGGCATCCTGAAAACAACGGCCCCTGGCATAATCTTCATCTGATATGACCCCCATGACCTCAATCTGCTTCCCTCCCACCATCAGAGTTTGGCCTTCACATAGACTCTCCAGCTCAGATGCCTTATAGCCTGACCCTTAAACAAACAAACACAAATTCAGTCAAGTTCTTAGAAACGGGTCACGAGAAAAGTAAATGGATAACTGTGCACATTTAGCTGAAAAAAGCCTTAGCTTAGTTTATCATCAACAAAAGCTGCAGGATCAATTTATAACAAACTGTTCTCTAGTTAGGTGACCATGACATTGAAAGTGTCCTTTTAGACTTTTCCTGGTAACAAGTGAACAAGAAGAACTTGATGATGAACCAGAGACAAGCAGTGCATTCCTAAGCTAGCATTTCAGACTTATTTCATATTAGTAAAAAAATCTGCAAATTCAAGAAATCTAAACCTATTATGGCAGTTTAACCAATAGTGATGTCCTGACTTGTCCTGGGAACTCACCTCGTCCAATGTCTCGCCCCTCCATGTCTTTGAGGACTACACTCCGTCCCCTGGCCACAAGTACAGCATCACCTTCCCAACGCTTATGCTTCCTGGATGACATTTTGCACCACACTACGCTGTAATAACGTGCTAAAACAGACAAAACAGAAGCCCATGAATGACATTAATTATGTGAAGTATTTGTAAAACCTTTTTTGGCGCTGCTCACAAATGACTGCGTTTGTAGCAATGGCTGCTAGGTTGGCCAAGCGCTTAAAGAACAAATGACACAGCATCACTGTTTTCTCTTTAAAAGCAATTACAATAGCTCTGTCAATAGCTAATCAGCCTAGTATCATTTTTAAACCTGGTATGCAGAAAACATTTTGAAAAAAAATTCATGCAACCCTAGACCTTAAATGCAGCAAAATGCATAGCTTCATGTTAATTTTTTTAAACCTGAATTGTGATGTATTTCCACGTCCTAGCTTCATCACATAAGGTAACCAAGCTTGGAGCCGTGGAAGGCTTTCTCTGAAACCAGCCCACACACAAGTTAAACTAAACATTCTTACTGCTAAAACAAGCACAAATCTACTCAAAGCACAGCTAAAAATGTCATCAAAACAATGTTACATCTTCCCCCTTCTAACCACTAACCCAAGACTGGTTGTCTCACTATCTAGTATGGTGACAATACAGTCTACAGCAGATTCAGCTGAGCAGTGTCCTTCAACCCAACACAGCCTTGTTAGCATTTTCTGCACTTCTCTTGGACTCTTCACTGTCATGCCACAAGACAAAAGCTACCAGTGAATCAATTCCTCCATCAACATGCTCTCCAACAAGATCCTCCTTAAAGCAACCAGATAAATGAAAGCACTGCTGCACCCACACTGCACTAATCCAGATCCCTTCCAGCATCCACTGCAGGATAATCAGACTGTGTATCTGGCCCTGATATAATGACATTTTTTACGTCCAATTTGTAAACAGTTTCAAATTCAGTTATTATGACAAAAAACACCATCAGCTATTCTATTTTAATTCTTAATTTTAAATGAGCAGTTTGTTCATCATGAGGTCTCCCTACAGAATACATATTATAGATTAGGCAAGATTCAGATAAGGCAATGCAATTTTAGATTCACTAAAGGGAAATCTTTTTTCAAAGATCCAGTTATTGGTAAAATAAATACATGAATAAACATACAAATAGACTGACAGCTGAAGCTCTGTACATGCAAAGTGTATAAGACCATGCTTCAACCCCAAGCTTGGTGTTTAAAAGATCCAACAAACCATGAGGTCTTATGTGAAAGATGGTCTATTAGTGTCTATGTAAACATTTTGAATACTTTTTTTTGGTCTTACTGCCTCCACCTGCAACAAATAGACACTGTCCTTAATATAGTGAATGTTAAAGTGACTGCATACATTTCTGAAAAAATGCTCATCATCTATGCTGTACACTGCCTGTCCAAAAAAAAAAAGTCACCACCAGAATTTAACTAAGCAAATATGTAAATACTCCCATTGGATTATTACTGCATGGATGATTAAGTTTCAGCTGGCAACAAGTTTCCTTTTTTAGTTCTTAAATCACTGTTTAGCGATTGTATATCTTGTGGATGAAGCACATTATGCAGACAGCTCCAGCTGCAAACATGAATATTAGGCCAGGCTAAACCATTTGATATCTAGTACATGTGGCACACTGCAGCAATTCATATAGGTTGCATACTGCATATTACTTAGTAGTTAAGGTCACAATAAAGACCCAAGCAATAAGTAGGAGACTATTATTTGTAGAGGGTTTAAGATAAATCTTAGGTAAACCTCATGTTATACCACAGGTGCACTTTAATTCACAGATTCAAAAGACAAAGCAATTAACACATATGACTCATTCAGGTTAAGCATACTAGCTACCTTTCCCGTGCAGTTTCGAAACCATGCAGATAAAAATGTCAAACGCATGTAATTTTTCAATTAAATATAATCTGTAATTAACTAATTATAAATGTGCAGCTCTGACTGCCCCTTACAATTACTCCAAATATCAAAATTATTAAGAACTATTGCAGGCGGAGAATGGATATCATTTCCATCCAACCCAGAAAAACCTTTGATGACAAAGGCTATAAATCATTAAATATTCAACCTGACACTCAAAATAAGCTGTTGCACACATAAAAATAAATACTAACAAAGAGGCTTTTACATTCAGCTTTAGTCTTAAATACTTGCAAAAAGTACTTTGCAAACATTCCACTGCTGACTATGGTACAAGATATTTAAAAACCTCAGTTTCATTTCACTGTCAAAATCTCCTACAATCTTAGTTTACACACGCAAATCTAACAAAATGAGGTTTTAATTATCTTCTCAAATTGTTCCATACCTATAGATTCAAATGACAAACCTTAAGGCTGAGTTCAGCATGCTCACACTAACATCGCCAGCGCTGATTAGCTCTCAGCTGTTAACGATCAGGTGAGAAGGTTAAAAAGACCAGATGATTTAGGATTCCTGCAGTTTTCACTAGGAAAAGCTATGGAACCAGTACATGACAGACATGAAAAGTGTATTATAAGAAAAAAAAAAACACCAATCTACCCATTGCCACCACAATAAAAAAAATTAAATAATGAATGTATGTGTCCACCCAGCACTGAAAACATTAGATCTCTGTCACAATGTATCAAAACATTAACCATGTAATGTTGCTGTAATGTGAACAAGTAGAAGTTCGGGAGTATCAATAAGGATTCTTCAGCCAAAGTAGTTAATTTACTATTCATTGAATGATTTCTTATTAATTATTAAATTTATTAATTCATTTAATTACTTTTTACGTATCACAAGCACTTTAACACAGTTGAGATCAGAGACATGCCACAAAATGAATCAACCAGAAAGCAAGTTCATTATGAAACACACATAAATAGTAAAACAATATTTAGTTTATTACAGAAGGTGAAATGGAATTGAACACTTCCATTTTTAGCTGACAAACACATGGGAACAGATTTATTTCTTCTATAAAACATAGCAAGTTAAACATGTAAAATAGAAAAAAAGTATGAAAAACTGTACAGTGGCAATTTTCTGTCCATTGGAAACTGTCATTTTATGGCACATTTGCAGCATTTATTCCCTTTCCACTACTTATTTGTGCATTTGTCAAATTAGTGGCAGTCCATGACGCAGTCGTGCCACCCTAAGTTTCTCCACTTTGACCTTTGACCTTAGGAGTTCCTCCTCTAATTGCTGCTTTCTTTTTAGTCCCTCCCTCTTCTCTTCTAGATAGAGACCAAGCTTCCTGTGATTGGCCAGGAGAAGCTCATGTTCTTCACGCATCATCTGTAATGACTCTGCTTCCAGAATAGGGTTCCTGAGAGAAATTCCAGCCCTCTGATAAAGGTGCTGCCTTGGGGCAGCTGCTGATGGTGATGGTGGAAGGTGAACAGAGGATGGGCACGGAGAAAGGGAGGCTGCGTAAACATGCGAGACAAGTTCTTCTTCCTCCTCTTCTTCTTCCACCTCATTTTCAGTTTGTACTGTAGGGTTCTGACTGCGTGGGGTTGTTACTGTAACAGGTGAATCATGCGAGACATGCATCTGGAGATCAGGTGGAGGTTTGACATCTTCTGAGTCCACCCTCACTGCCATGGCAACTGATGTGTAGTCTGACATGGCAGGGAGAGACGAACTGCTGCCAGGTTGCTCTATTGGAGAGCTCATCTTGTACTGCAACCTATAACAAAATTCAAGTCATTGAATCAAATTCAATTCATGAATCAAATAAAGTGCTGCATCAATATTATTTCACATAAAATGTCATAAACCACTACATTTTAGTACAGATATAGCAGCAGTCTTCAACAAAAAAAATATATATGTAATTGCCTTTTGTTATTTTACATCAAAGGCATGCTGATTGCATGTGAGGAAAAAATATCTTTCTAATTTTACATTTTCAAATTATTCTTAAGACTGAGCAGAAGAAATAGTAGCTTGAATTGGGTAGAGAATTGTAAAATTTAAATGAAACAGATTGCACTAAATCCAGCACTACTTGAAACAGCCTACCCTCTTAAAATTAAGGTTGAATTCTTAGTTGACCCTTTTTAATATTGATTAAACAGCACTTTAATTGAATACATTTAAGAGTTCAGCACACCTCAACTGATGGACTCATTAACAAGCTTATGCTAAAATGAGGTTCTAGGATAATACAACAACAAACAATGCTGCTTCAGGAGAAGGAAATAGAATTCGTGATCAAAGCTCAAAACTGCCATCAGCTTCCTCTCTACTTTAAATAAGCAGTCTGCTAAAAAAACAATGGCAATGAGCCTGAGCTGAAGTCGCCTCATAAGTGACATTGAAAAGTAGCATACTCTGGCACACTGCAAGCCAACCTGGCATAAGCAGTGTGCGGAAATACAGTTAACAGCATCCCAATCTCATCAGTGCTGCAGCTTACTATTGGCACAGAACAAAATAGGAGTGTGTGACTTTCTAAACCCAAACACTCAGACCAAGGTAATGGAAACAGATTAGTTCAGAACACACAGTGCAAAAGGAAGGGATTTAGACAAACCATAGTGAAGTTTTACAGAGGATCGACCATCATAATTTGCTATAATTAAAATATCGTCCTAACTTTGTCAACATAACTTATAAAACATTTTGAATGAGAACATGTAGTTTATTAAACCTTTTACTGGTTCACCCAAGTCTGAAAAGGTTAAAATGATGAAGGTCAAAGACTGACCTAGAGGGTCAGCTAAAATCGGCCCTATATGATCTACAGTGACTCAAAGTATACTATGCTGGCAGTCAGTAAGTGTGATGTTGGCCTTCTAAGTGTAATAGTACAGGTGACAGAGCAGATCAATATGCTCAAGTGAGAGATCATGCTGATCAAAAGCCTCATTAAGAGACCGATCTGTACGTTCAGGTGTGCTGTTTACGTATTATCTGCAGGTTCAGCTATCAGTGTGTGCGTGTGTCTGCACACACTCAGTTCTCACCTGTGGAGAGTGTTATGCTCTTTGTCTGCTGCATGAAACAGATGTGGGATCATCTCCATGATGCGCTTGGTCGGCTCCGAGATGCTGCCCCGGTACTCGGGCTGGGCGTGGCTTCGCTGGACCACTTCCTGTTTGGCACTCTCTTTGAGTCGTTTGTAGAGGGTCCGAAGCCCCTGAGCCGTCCTAGGTGGCCTCTCTCCCCCTAGGCTGTTGTAGCGCTCAGCAATACTCTCCCAGCACCGGTTCTTGTCCACAATCACGGCATGCTTGTTGGTGTGCTCCTCCAAAATGCGGATGTGTGGCTGGACCAGGCGCAGCAGGTCCAGCTTCTCAGACAGAGTGAAGTTTGAGGAGCGTGCCTTGCCAACCATGCTGCTAGTCATGAACAAAGCAGACATCTTGGCTCTAGGCTGGTCTAGGCTGCTCTAGGCTCTGCTTCTTTTCCCTCTTGTCTGTTTGCTCCCAGCCTTCTCTCCCTCTCTTTCTCTTCTTCTGTCTATCAGTCTGTCTGTGTCTCTCTTGAAAACACTCACACATGTGCAAGCAGCCTCACTGCACTGCTTGGTTCTGTTACACAACACACACACACTTTGCACTCACTCACACACACACACAGGGACGTTAAGAAAAAGAATCAGGCTTAACTAGGCCAGCCTCGATTAGGCCCACGCCTACCGGGGAGGGCTTTGCTGAAATTCCTTTCAGCTTAAGCTGACGCAGGTTCAGTAAAGCTGCTTAAGCCTGGCCTGACCTAGATAACAAACCCGACTGCATTAGGCTAGAAAAACACAGCGAGTCTCTTCTACAGCGTGGAAATCAACGAAATGCATACATTGGGTTTATATGGAGGGACTGAAACCTGCTTTAACGAAAGAAAGAAAAAGAAAAGAAAAAATCCGTGCATCGCCCCGCTCCGTCTATGAGAAAACTGAGCGAGACTGGAAACAAGTGCTTCAGAGGCTGCCTGCTTAAACTGTGCCTTTTTGCCGTTTACTCGGATATTTCACTCGCCAAGTTCATTTTGTTTGAGGGTTGAACGAGTATAACGGGAAAGACACCAGTTGCTGTGAGTTTCAGCAGCAGACAAAAGACGCCTCAGGCAGTCCGCGCTGTGAGCTCGAGCTCTGCTCGGGATTTGCCTAGCGGCGGAGAGCGAGCGTTACCAAGGAGCGCCTGCCAATCATTAGGGAACACGCAAACGGATTGGTCGATGTTCACCAAGTGGGAGGGGCGAACACGGGAGTTTAGTACACGGCCAAACCGGAGCTGAGTTCGGCACGATTTTTTTTCTCTTTTTAGAGTTGCTTTTCGTAGACTTCTCTCAGTCGTCCGATCGTTGGATATATTAGACTGAATTCGTAATTAGTGGTATTTATTACCAGTATGTTTTTACTGCTTTTGAAATTGAGCTTTTGCGCGCTTTAACGTGTTGAAACATCGGCCGCTCTTGTCGGTAAGAGGGGGACTTTGGTTTGTTTTGGAAGATCCAGCAGACACACGCTTCATAACTATTAACAACTAAAATTTCACGCGATAATATATTGGATATTCGGGATGTTCCGTCGCATTCGAAACTTTAAAAACATATACTGAGACTGGATCTATATATGAAAGCAACACTGCACCCCTGTTTACTCCGTTCCGGACCCTCAACGACCTTTAGTCGTTTATTCCTGTAAGTGATCTGCCCAAGACATCCTACACTTTTATCGCACTCACAATAAGAGATACTTTTAGCCTGTCTTCCTCCTGGATCCTTCCAGTCGAGCACAAGAAAATGATGTATCTCTGTAGGCTGACTAACAGTAAGGCATGACATGATGTCTGCGTGTTTATATCTTTCATGAGTGAAAAATCTGCATGAGTGAAAAAGTTTGGACACAGTGACTCATCAATCTGCAGCTGTTGTAATAAACCACTGGACCTATTGTTTCATTGTCCTAACAAATGATGAAGAAATGAGTAGTTGCCCAAGATTGTATATCTGATCATTAAAAAAATGCAAGAATCAAGAAGCAATACTGATGTACTGGATGGTGCGACTTGTGTATTTCAATGTTTGGTGTGCAAAAAATTGTCTATAATTCCTTTATCATTTCACATGGTCACGCTAAAAGGTTTCAGATCCTCATAGAAATTGTATGAAGGAAAAATAGTAAGTAACAAAGAAATGCCCAAAAACTCATCATCTTTAACAGCAGCAACAAGCTACATAAACCTGGGGACACAGTTGGCCTTTTTCCTTGTGCTTCAGACAGCAGGCCTTCTGCATTTTACTACTTGCTTGATCTTCAGTTCAGAAACGTTCTCTTCCAGTTACCTGGATTTTGGTAGTTAGCCCTGGCCCTGGAGCAAATAATCACTCTCATCACTCTACCACCAACACGTTTAACTGACATGGCAATTTTCTTACAGAGGAAAGCTGTGTTAGCTTTAGAAAAACATTTTAAATTCATTAAGCCCATAGCATATTTTTCTAAAAGCTTTTGGATTTGTGAAGCTTTCATGTTCATCTGGGTTAATGGTTTCCACCTCTCTTGTGGATGCAGTTCTCATCTTTTTCTATTTGATGATTGCTGTTTGTAAATGAAGTGAGTGAAGAATCTTTCTCAGAGGTTTGTTCATTTGCAAATCCCTGTCCCTGCATTCTTAGAAGACTTCAGAGGTAGGTAAGGCCACATTTAAGAAGGGTCAACCTAAAGTTCAGTCTAACTGGAGATCATGACACTTGTGCTGCTTCTTGACATTGTAATGCCTTCTTTAAATTGAGGTAAGGGCCCTATTTAAGGCCAGAAATGGCGAAATTTAAGCCTGGCAATGTATAATCAAGAATATACCAGTTTGCTAAATTTGGGATATTAACTGTATAACGAAACAGGAAATTACTTTTCCACACAAAAGGCTAGTTGGATTTGTTTGGTTTTTTTTTCGTTTTTCCTTCTTAAAAAGAACTTTGTGTCTGTTACTTTTTTATTTTTTTGCTTGTACTACATTTTGTTTAAGTATTTAAAATAAGTAAACATGACAATGCAGTATGCAAACATAAAAGAAACCAAGAGTAGCAAATAAAAATATATATATTAATAATATATACTCTAGAGAGGAGAGAAATGAAAGTGAGTAGGGCAAAGACAGAATACATGAGTGTGAACAGAAAAGTGGAGTGGTTACGATGCAGGGAGCTGAGGTGACAAAGATGGAGGAGTTAAATACTTGGGACAGTGCAAATAAGTTCAATGTAATGGGAAGTGTGGAAGGGAGGTGAATAGGGGAGATAAGGAAGGTTGGAATGGGTGGACACGAGTGGCCGAAGTGATCTGTGATAGATGGGTACCATCAAGAGCAAAAGGAAATGTTTACAGGACGGTAAGAGAGACCAGCTATATTATACAGGTTGGACAGTTGCCCTAACAGGAAAAACAGGCAGCAGAGCTGCTAAGATTTTCATTGGGTGTGACGAGGATGGGCAGGCTTAGAAATTAGTATATGAAGGAAAGCTCAAGTTGGACATTTTGGAGACAAAGTCAGAGAAGCAAGATTGCATTGGCTTGAACATTATATATAGAGGAGAGAATGATTATATTTTGAAGAGGACATGGAGGATGGAGCTGCCAGGAAAGAGGAAAAGAAGACGACCCAAGACGAGGTTTATGGATGTGGTAAACGAGGACATGCAGGCAGTTGGTTTGGAGGAAGATGCAGTGGGCCAAGAGAGATGGAGACGGTTAACCCGCTGGGGTGACCCCTAACGAGAGCAGCTAAAAGAAGAATGAGAAGAAGATATAAGAGAGAAAAGAGAGACTCTGGAGAGACAGTGGTATTAAATAAACTGTTATGAATGCAATTTTTTCAGGTATTCCATTGAAAATATTGGACCTTTACGAAGCACTGATTCTTGTTCGAGAGGTGAAAGGGCAGCAAACATTTTTACTCACCTAAATGCACTGAATAAGTCATACACCAAACTGCAACTCACCTGCTGGAGTAGTGGGGGCATTCTGTTTAAGCAGGTCCAAGCGATCTGATGCAGGTGACACAGGTTGTTTTTCCAGGGTGATACTCTGTGATGGGACATTTTCTTTACTCTGTCCCTGAGGAAGAGCACTAAGAACCCTTGCTAAAGCTTTACACACCCCTGAGACTTTGGACACAGCTGGAGCTTCATCAGTCTTCACAGATAAGTTAAGGGCCTGCAAACAAACACAACTGAGTGTTGCAAATGGTATGTCATCACAAGGCTCTGAATTAGACAGGCAAATAACACTGCCAAACAACACTGCCAATAACACTTTTATTTTTTATATATATTTTTTATATATTTACTCACCTCAGAAGATGGCAGATGACCTCCCATTCTTTCAGATTGGTGGTTCTATTGCAAACAGTCACAAATACACAAATGGAGGAGTTTGAAAAAGTACTGCACAGGTGCACAAGTGTGCAATATATATTTTAGACAGATATTTAGATAGATAGCTAAAGGATTATTCAAATTTACCGTATTTTCTCCTGTATAAGTCGCACAAATATGTACCAAAATCCACTATAAAAATGGGGGGTGCGACCTATACATGGGGAATTCATGTGCGATTTATACACGGGAACTTTCTTCAGTGATTGACACTTCCGCATAGAGAACAGCAAATGTTCACATTTCCAGGCAATTATCCTCTAAATTATTACCGAATACAAGTTTTTGGTGCTTTCCTATCAAGTAAAATACATAGTACTACGTTTACCTATAAATGTTTTATCTGAAAGTGTCATTCAACATAATCCAGAAAAAATCACTTTCATTTCACAAATTTCAATCCAGGAAATTCACATGCCGCCATTTCAAATACCTAAACCGGTGACCGCGTACATAGCAACTCAATACATTTTTCCATAAATCCCAGTATTTCTGAGTTATGTGATATGCATATGTACACATAATAGAATTTTTGCCTACATGTAATCCAAAATCTCAAGATATCACTCAAAAATTTATTTTGGACCAAATTTCAATGCCAAATCAAGGGTGCGACTTATACATGAGTAAATACGGTTCATCAAAATTGCACTTGAGTGTAATTTTCAAACTGCAATAGCAGGTATTTTTATATTAGTGTACATTATCAACGAAATGTGAATCTGAAGAAATAAAGTATCAATTAATTAGTCTGTCAGTTTGCCATCTGACACACTACATTAAACATTCAAGCCTCACGAATAAACTTTTGTACTAGGCCATTAAAAACATGCACAAACCTGAATTTATATAAAATAATCTAAATTTTCAGAAATTATATGGATCAGAAAAATGCAATCAGATATTTTGCCTCACATTGAACTGTAACTGAAAAGTATAAATATGAACACTACAACTACCACTCAAAGCTTTCGTTAACAAAAATACATGAATCTCTGACCTTCTGAACCAGGATAACCACAATGCAGCCCAACAAGATAAAATTTTTCTAATAGCATTTCCTTCACTGACTTCCTCTAATGTGTTTATTTAGCATACCTTGTTAACTCCATTGCCAAGTACTCCAGAACGTGAGGGTGCAGGAGGCACAAACCTCGGTCTCTTTGCAGCACTGCCTTGTATTTGACTTGGGGCTGCAGACCTTCGCATTTTGCTGCAATGAAAGATAAGAGACAGGCCATTATAAAAATGAGAGCAAATTATAGCATTACTAATAAATAATAAAATATACAGCACCAATTCCTGAGATGAACCTTGAATCAAAGTTAGCTTGAGGAGCTTTTAAATGACCAAGATCTTAGATGTTTTTCCTTTCCATGGGTGCACATGGGTGATAAAAATAACTCTCTCAGTGCTTCAAAAACTGATTTCTAAATCCTTTTCATTCCTTAAGAGATACGTGTGTGTGTGTATGTGTGTAATGTATGTGTATATATATATATATATATATATATATATATATATATATATATACACACACATATATATATACACACACACACAATGTGCAATATGGTCATCTGGGTAGTTAGTTTTAGTGGAGGCAGCAGTAAGTAGTAGAATTGAGTTGTTAATTCATTTTGAAGCAGCAGCAGTAGCATTAGCAGTAGTAATAATGGTGGTAGTAGTAATAGTAACAGTAGTATTTGGAGTAGTAACAGTCTAAGTAGTAGTTAAAGTAGAGGTGTTTGCAGTATAAGTAGTTGTATAAGTAGTAATGGTTTCAGGACAAGTAGTAGTAGTAGTATTAGCAGTAATGAGAGTTATAATAGTATTAGAAGCAGTATTTGGTATTTTAACTGTGTTTCATATCTGGGATAGTAACAGTGTAGTAACATTAGTAGTATTAGTAATAGTATAGCGGTGGAAGTAATGTAAATATAAATAACAGTAGAATTATAAGCAGTATTGGCATAACTAATATTAACGGTAGGAGTAGTATTTGGTTCATTAGTTGTAGTAGTAACAGTAGAAGCAGTAAAAGTCGAAATATTATCACCAGTGGCAGTTGTAGAAATTAGAAGCAGTATTTGGTATTATGACAGTCTTTGGTTTTGGGGATAGTAGTAGTATACGTTAGCAGTAGCATTAACAATAGCAACAGAAGCGCCTAGCAGAACGATAGTATTATCAACTGTGGGTTCACTGGTGGCAAACTCTTATTATTCCAAAGGTGCAATAATTGTCAGGTTGAAAGTATAAAAAAAAACTGTAGTGGTAGGTCGTGCTAGGTCTATAAAGGTTGTAAGGTGAACAGAGGTTTTCTTCTAGTCAGATAAATGAGCTAACAGCTAACAACAGCAACACTCACTGGACAGAGAGGCTTCATCCAGAGAACTTCGGCCAGTTTACGGTCGCTAAATTTAAACAGATTTTTCTCTGAGAATGGAAGTCTTTCACTTGCCTGTCTGGGTGGTGTTTCCGTTTTTACCCAACTTTATTTCTGTTTTACACCCGACAATTCCAAACATTTACGGAGGTGCGAGCGCGTCAACGTCGACATCATAAGGAGTTTCGCGCCGGAATGACGCAGATCACGCTGATTGGCCAATTGGTGTTTCGTCATGAAATGGGCGGGGCGGAAGCGGGTTCGTGGGCAACAGATAAACAACGTTAAAGGAGCTCAGCTTGAATAAACTTAAATTTTCATGTAACTGGTATTATAAATTAATGGCATGCAATGAGGATAATATGATTCTGAGGGTTTTTAGACAATCTTCTCTCGTCAAACAGGTAAGTGATAAATGTTGCAAAATATTAGGCGAGGTATAATAAAGTGGCATAGCAAAGTATAGCATACGACTTTCCATCCAGTGCATTGATCCTGTAGACTGTAGTTTCACTTCAATTATGTATCCTACTGAATGTCTGCTATGTTCCTTGTCATGTCAGATGACATGGTTTGCTATTCAAAATAATGCAATTTACTTTGCATTAATTTATAATTATTATTATTTAAAATGAAGTTGATCACATAAAAAGAAATACATGGTTAATCAGTGTTTAGGAAGTTAATTCATCTGCAATAAACTGTCATAAATGTTATTATTATGTAGCTCTAAGCAATCACTTGATCAGAAGCCACACTTGACTCTTATAGTTTTAGGGCTGCATGCCGAAGTCAGCTGTTGATGTCTGATGCTGTGGTGATGTTGTCATTGAGATTATAATCCAATCACAGACTGTAAAGCAGTAATCCTGTCTAATCCAGCTACAGCCACGAAGAGCAGAGATCATTCGGGAGATTTCAGTGAGAGTGGTGGCCACAACCAAGCATACACAAACAGATATTTTAACCATATCCTTCTCTGTTAGCTTTAAAAATGAAAAGTTCTGCACCACTGCAGCTCTAGTCATCATCCCAATTAAAGCATGGCTACAAGGGTTTCAGATTGTATAGTAACTACTATAGCATCTTACAGCCCCAAGATAACCTCTCGTGAGGATGACCAGCAACTAATTCATGGTCACCTGAGTAGACACGTGCAGGATTAAATGGACATTGCAAATACAGCTTTGTCCCACTCACGAGGAAGGGCCGTGCAGGAAAATGTAGTATGGAAGATGCAGACCTTGGACTTAACTGGCATTCAGACACTTTTGATAGTATGGTTGAGCTTTTATCATGTAAACTAGTTGTTTGAGACAGTGAACCAAGATTACTGCAGATTATGGTTATTTACTTGTAATTGTTCTGAACTAAATTGCATATATTTATATATATATATATAACATTTTAATCAAGTTTAATCTTGTTATCATAAAAGGTTTTCTTGTCTTTTGTATTTTTTATTTATTTGAGATGCCATAAATTGTTTTTCAGGGAATAGATTCCCCTGTGCATTCATACAGCTTTTCCCTGTGTGCCATGCAGGTATAGGTGTATAAGGTTACCAGGGCTACAGCAACATACTCATAACAGACAGAGTCCCAAAGGGGGATAGGTATGTGTAGTATGGATGTATGTTCCATGTTAAAGGAATGACCAACATATTCCCTATAAAAGCTAAATAAATATAAATAAATAAATAAAAAGAAAATACATGTTCTTTTTTCTTTTTTTTTTTAACCTGTATGCAGTAAAAAGAAAAAAAAACACCTATCATATTCTACAAGAACTGTAATGTACTGATGATGTGTTTGTACATTAATAATAATAATAATAATAATAATAATAATAATCCTTTATTTATAATCCCACGAATGGGAAATTCGCTCTCTGCATTTCACCCATACACACATGTGCAGCAGTGGGCTGCTAGAATCTTTAGATTATTGTAAAAGAGGACTTGCAACATACATGTAGTTTTTGTAGCCAAATTACAATCCTGGATTGGCCTTTTTCGAAAATGCATTGAATGAATTTAAAGTCTAGTTAAAGATAAACTGACTTCACCTTCTAGAGACTCCACCTCTGATGAATTTTGACCCGGATAGCCCGGCCTCCCTTGCTCTCCATTAAACAGCTGGTGGCCCTGTAGTTTCTACAGCAACCCACAAGCGCAACCCCCTTGGCCATCTCTGAGGAGCAGCACGAAAGAGAGGTCATCACAAATTCTGAAAGGTAAGAAGGTTTTTCTATTAATTCTAACCTTCCAAAATCTTTTAATATTATGTTACAATTCTTTGCACAAAGGTTACCATTTCAAAGTCTATGGTATTACTTGCTATGTAGCCCACATTGTGAATTGTTTCATAGTGGTGTTGAGTGCATTAATGCATTGTGATACATTGACTGAAACTAGTAACATTTTGGAAGCTTAAAATCACTTTAACTTTTATAATACCCAGTAAAATATGCACTTGTTTTATGGCAAAAAAAAATAAATAAATAAATCAGGTAATTTATTAAAAAAAAAAAAAAAAATTATAAAAAAAAAAAAAGGCAAGCATTTTTTTGTAGCATGTACTGATATGGGAATTCTGGACCTGCAAATACCACTGATGTCAATGCAGATGCTAATATATACATAGATCAGACATGACATTACAATCACCTGCCTAATATTGTGTAGACCTCCCTCATGCCATGCAACTCCTTCTAACCAGTCAAGGAATGGACACCACTAAACCTCTAAACATGTGCGGTTAATTGGCAACAAAGCAACAGCAGCAGATAGTTTAAGTACAGTTAGTTACAAACTAGGGCCTTCATGAATCTAACTAGTTTTTTAAGCATTTTACACAGATGTTGAATTGGATTGAAACACAGGACATTTGGAAGTCGAATCAACACTTTTAACTCTATGTCAACAAGGGCTGTACTAGAATCCACATGATCAAAAAGAAAACGTGATTGATCAGACAAGAACACCTTCTGACATTGTTTGATAGTTCAGTTCTGCTGTTCACATAGCAACTGTAGGTGCTCAGCTACTATTCATTTCAATATGGTATGTCAAAGTGGCTCACATCCTTATGCTTGTCGGTTTTTGCTTCTTCCAACATAATTTCAAAAACTCTCAAAAAATCTCAAATTCTTTGTTTGATCTTAAAATGTCAAATATCTTCAAAAGCAAAAACAAGTAAATTGGCCTTGCAGTTCCAATATTTTCAGAGAGGAATTATATATTGCATTCAAGTGAAGAAGAACACTATAGAGAGTTTCATACATTGTTGCCCAGCTTCTCCTTAATACTGGTGTAATCACTCTGTTAACAAAAGCTCTAAACTTCAATTTCTGAATGAGGTGATTTTGATGGCCATGAGATTAAAGAGCTTTATTCCGTGAGGCTTGTAATATAGTTTATAATGTATGTATACAGATGTATTCCAGTTAATACTTAATGCAACATATCTGCCCCATAAAAATGTTCACCCATATTTGTTTTGTTTAATGTGTGTGTGAAAAGATGGGTTTTGATGTAGAGCGCTTTGTAGGCTATGTGAATGAGGGACTGCTGTGCTGTGTGTGTCGAGATGTACTGGAGGATCCTCTACAGGCTCCATGTGAGCACGCTTTCTGCAGCACATGCATTCATGCCTGGCTTGTCCACCACCATAACTGTCCTGAAGACCGGCTGCCACTGGACATCGCAAACCTGCGTCCACTCTATAGGTATTTATACCCTCGCATCTTTACAGGTGTGGGTCTGCACCTACAGCATTTTTCCCGCTATCTTACAGTCATGTTTACACATTGGATCTTCTATAAACAAATATGTGGTATCAGGTTATATTTTTTTGTCTGTGCTTTGGATAGAACATCTCATTTAATTTCAGAGAGCTACAACTGAAAAATTATTCTTTAAAGATTACAGTATGCCTTTGTTATTGCATCTGTGGAATACTATTCAGAATTTATCAGCACACATTTGATGTGTAATTGTGTTTCGCACATTGTCACTTTCAGAATAAAACTTTGTATCTCAGTTGCTGTCATAAGTTATAATTTGCTTATAAATAACAGCTGCCTTTTCATAAAAACAAATTATGAAATGTGGTCCAGACAGTTAAGAATCTTTTCCTCTGCATTTTAATTACCATGAAAAAATTAGGACACTGTATGAAAGCCTGTGGTTTTTTTTTGTTGTAACATTCTTGGGACAAATGGACATTTAATCTCAATTTTAGCAAAACTTGGAGATTCAAGTAATATGACTAAACAATTAAAACTGAAGAAAAGACTTTTCAAAATTTTCTGTAAAATGTAATTCTAGGGTTTCTGGTACACCCCCACCTTTATTCCAAATTATAATGGCTCAAATCACACACAGGTGTTGCAAATCAGCTGCACATGATTAGAAAATTGTTGGTTTGCCCTATCTAAACCTCAGACATTTAGTTTGGTGTGCTCCTGACTGTTGAGGTGAGAGTGAGCACCATGGTGAGATCAAAAGAGCTGTCTAAGGCTTTCATAAAGAAGATTGTAGCAGGTTATAAGTCTGGTAAGAATTTGCAATTAGCCATTCCACTGTCTGGAAGATAGACAATTTTACAAGTGGAGGACTTCCAAAACAACTGCCAACCTGCCCAGGTCTGGTCGTCCAAGCAAGTTCACCCCGAGAGCAGACTGCAAGATGCTAAAAGAAGTCACGGGTCCTACAACAGGCTCTTGCTACTGTTGATGTGAAAGTGCATGCCTCTACAATCAGAAAGAGACTGCACATCTTTAACTTGCATGGAAGAAAGGAAGAAACCTTTGCTCTCTAAGAGAAACATCAAGGCCAGATTAAAGTATGCCAGAGAGACCTTAGACAAAGATCAGGATTTTGTGATTTGTTATTTGGACAGATGAGTCTAAAATTGAATTATTTGGACACCAGAACAGAGGACATGTTTGGCGTAAATCAAATACAGCATTCCAGGAAAAGAACCTCATACCAGTTGTGAAGCATGGAGGTGGAAGTGTCATGGTTTGGAAATGCTTTGCTGCAGCAGGACGTGGCTAGCTCACTATCATAGAATCCACCATGAATCCTATCGAGTATCAGAGGGTGCTTGAGGAACATGTGAGGCCATGTAAGAATATTAAACTAACAATAAAATGAAAATTTAAGCTAAAGTGGAACTGGACACTGCAACATGACAATGACCGAAAACATACCAGTAAATCCACCAAGTACTAGCTGAAAACTAAGAAGAGAGGGAGAGTCCTGAAGTGGCCGAGTCAAAGCCCAGATCTTAATCCCATTGAGATGTTGTGGCATGACTTGAAATGGGCTGTACATGCAAGAAACCCCTCAAACATCTCGTAGTTTAAAGAATCCTGCATTGAGGAGTGGGGCAAACTTTCCTTAGACCGATGTCAGAGACTGGTATATGGCAACAAGAATCATCTCACTGCGGATTACAGCCAAAGGGGGGTAACACTAGCTATTAGAAGGTTATTTTCCAGAGATGAATAAAAACAAGATTAGACATTGATATGTGAACATTTCTTAATGAAGAACTGAATATTTAATGGAGTGTCCTAATTTTTTCACAACTGTAGTACATATATATATATATATATATGTATATATGTAGTACATACATATACATATGATGCATAAACAAAACATAAACAAGAAAGGTTTTATTGTGTTAATTGTACTATGCTGTGAGACTAGGACTATAAGATATCTAGGACAGCTTTAATTTGAGAGTCTTTAAATCTACTTTGAGTTAACCACATAACAATCACAGTCAATTTTTTTCACATATTCTCACCTGTTCAGGGCTTTAAGTATAATAGGACACTTATATAAAAAACAAAATAATGCACACAAAAAGAAAAAAGTGGATGCTATATAATGTGTATACTGTTTATTTGATTTTGCATTATATGTATTACAGATACATGCGGAATGACTTGGCGAGGCTCCAGGTGAAATGTGTGTATCGCCAACAGGGGTGTGAGGTCATCTGTGCCCTGGAGTCCATACATCGGCATGAAGAGGACTGTGACTTTGCTCTGCTGAACTGTAGCAATGCTGGTATGAAAACATCACAGAAAACATGTTCAGCGGTACTTGAGATGAACCAGATAAGTACAGCATTCACTGTATGTATCATGTAGCAGATGGCAATTAACATGTTTCTGCCTCTTTCTCAATCATACACACACATACGAAAAGTAGTGACAGCAGATAAGCATATAGCAAAATGATCACAAGGTAAGGGGAAGAACTGATAGAGTTATCTTTTTAATGATTAATGAAGAGACCCCTCTGGATGGCAAGTCGGGCATAGCGTTTACCTCAGCAAATGAGAGTACAAGGTCAAAGCAAACTACCTGACTTGTTTTCATTTAAGGAATCTTATATTTCTTCCCGAGTTTTTCCGGGTCATAAATGCCTCTAAAATTATGTTCAATGTTCAATAACACTAATTTAATGCGTGAAATTCCTCCAGCATTGTGCTGTATTTTAGGGCTCAGCGACATGAAAAAAATGCTAGAATGCGGCCCTTTACAGTATCAGTTTTGCAGAAAGCAATAACAAGTGATATGTTGTTTTTCTCTCCAAGCCCCTCTATTTCTAATGTTCAGCTCAGATGCGCTTTAACATACAGCTGTTCTGTAACATACTGAGTCCCTCGGTTTGCCACATTACGAATACCGCATGTAAAAATGTAGGCAAATACGACTGACCAGGTTGCTTCCAGTAGCAAATCCTTGGAACTATCAATCATACAAATATATAGTGCTTTTCTCAACAGCTAAGGACTGTTTATCAGTCATTCCATGAACATCACTTTACAACAGTTACATGCACTTATGACAGTCATGAAGACTGATGAACTGGCATGCCCTAAGTCTGTTTTATTACAACAATATAAAATTGGCTATAAGATTGGTGTAAGATTGGTTTTTGCGATCAAGAGGTGGACAGTGGGATGTTGTTGTTACTTGTGCTGTTGTTATATTTACATTTACAGCATTTAGTCACTCTTATCCAGAGAGACTTATTTTACTTAACTACTGGGACAGTCCCCCTGGAGTAACTTGGGGTTAATTTGCTCAGGGACCCAATGATCGTAGTACTGGAGTTGGGATTCGAACCTCTTGGTCTGTAGGCGAGTATCCTACCACTAGACCACCACCAAACCAATATCAGGCGAAGGTTGCAACAAATTATAATTACTGTAATTTGTTGCAATTTCAAATATTAATAAAGACAAATAAAGAGATAAACAGGAGCATACTGTGTATTAACAAAAGTTTTAAATATTTAAATAAATTTAGACTGACTGACTGACCGACAGCCATTGTTGAAACACACGTAAGTATTATTTGAGACAAGCCACAGGTGGTGTAAATATCAGAAATGTCAGTCTCATACCTCAGTTCTACCAATATTAAAACTGAACCTTTATAAAATCAGATTTATTCACCAATGTAACATTACTAATCCTGCAAGGTATGAAACAATAGTGCTGGTACAATTAACATTATGTTAGAAGCTAAACAAGTAGATTTTTCCTGTTATTTTATCATCTTAAAAGAAAATAGACACTTGGTTAAATGCCGATGTTCTGATATGTATGTGCAAGTGGAAATCTTAGAGTCTGCCAGATAGAGACAGCTTTTTATTATTGTGAAAATTTAAGAATGTTCTTCTACTTTATATTGCACTGATTTTGGTGACTGGTTATGTAACCATCCAAGAGTTGCCAAGTAAGTTAAACATTATGACAGTATAATTAATAAATAAACAAATAAATAAATAAATCCCTTGATAAACATGTGTTTCTTTGAACCCTGAATAAAAGACGTTATACTTTAGACGTTGAATAAAAACTGCGTGAAACATGAAAAGTGAAAGTGACAACCCTTGTCATTGCGAGGTCACAGCACAGCACACAGTGAACCACAACGAAATTGGACCTCTGCATTTAACCCATGCAAACACCATGCAGCAGGGGACAGCTATTGAAAGTGCCCGGGGAGCAGTGACAGGGACAGTACCTTGCTCAAGGGTACCTCAGGGCAACCTACTGGCAAGGGGTTTGAACCCACAATCTTCCGATCCTGTGGCCAAATCCCTAACCACTAGGCCACAACGCTACCCAAAACATATATATAACATATATATATATGATTATAAAATTATATAAAATATAATTATAACATTTTAATTATAATTATTATACATGTTTTATTTATATTTCTATATTGTTTAATATTATTTAATTATAATTATTATAAATTATTAATTATAAAAATGGTCATTTAAAAAATGACTTAAAAAGTATGACAAGTATGCTCCTGTATGCCTATTCACATGTTTATGTAAACCCTAATCAGGACAAGTGGCTAAGAAAAGGAGTGAGTGAGAGAGTGTTTTTGCACATCTACATAAAACCATCCTTAACCAAGTGAATATCTGTGTGTGTATGTGCAGGTGAGGAGTACTTGTGTTATCGCTGTGGTAGGTTCACATGTGTGTCTGTGTGTTTCTTTAACTCTTGCATGTCCTGGTAGGTCTAATAACATGTTGTGTGGGAAATTAAAGTAATGGCTTTACCTTGTCTGCTTGCTTAAACATTACAAAATCACCTCTTGCCTTATGTCATTGTCCTAATGCCTTCTTTTTAATTTCCACTTCCCTTCCAGGTTGTCCGGTGCAGGTGTCTCGTCGTTCACTGGAAGCTCACCTGTGTGTGTGTGAATACCGCAACAGAATGTGCACAAGTGGCTACTCACTAGTCAATCCAGATGGTGCTCAGCACAACTGCATCTCCGAATTGCGAGCTGAACTGGACCTGCTGAGGTAAAGTTTAACACAGATATAAACAGATCATCTTAATGTACTATAAACACATTCAAGTTAATTACAATTTATAAACTGGGTGGGGGTGGTGCAGAGCAGAACTGGATTGTAAAGTTGAAGAGGTGAGACGTGAGATGGAGTCCAGGCTGGATTCTCAGAGGAGGCACATGGTGCAAAAAGAAAGTCTGCTGAAGAACGAGGTGGAAGAACTAAAGGTATCAGACACACACACATGCACAGCCTATAAATAAATGGAATTTAATTATAAAAAATAAATATATTATAGAAAAGGGTGAGAGAAGTCTAAATTCATCCTCCATATTTTAAATTTTACACATTTTTTGATAAAGTAGTGCTAAATGGAGAAACTGTCCAGTTGCAGACTGGGTTGACTTGCAAATGTATGTAAGAATTTTTTTTCTAAATAAATATTATTTATCAATGGTGGCAAAGTAACCTGACAAATATATGATTCTGTTAGCAGTAAAATGAATGGAATATAAATGGTACTAGTTTTTCACAGTTTAAGAGAAAATCAGAAAGGACAGAAAAAAGGAACAGAACTTTTGAAAGGCATTCTCTCATGAATATTTCGGATATGCTGTTTTGATTTATAATTGTTTATGATCCCCCCAGAATATAGTAATAATATAAAAGACAACCACATTTTTCAAATAATCTGTGATTTGCTGAAGGACAAAAACTCAACAACACCTATATTACCCATGTGAATAAGTAATGAACGTAATACTCTCATTCAGTGGCTCATTCTTTCCTGTAAATTCACAGTGGAGGGTCTCGCATTTGTTTAGGTCCTGCTTCAGAATGTCAGTGGAGTTCAGCTTCGGACTTTGAGTAGTACATACTGGTAGAGAGCTGAATTAATCATTTTCTCAAGTGCAGCAAGCCCTCCAGGCCCTGAGGCAGGGAGGCATCCTATACCATCAGACTAGTAGCACCATGTGGACAAATGTATTTTTTTGCTGAAAGCTGTATTTTTGCAAATCTTAGACAAGCCTTTATGTTATTCTTGCTTAGCAATGTTTTAGCCCTGCCATAATGAGGAAATTACAAACTGAGCTGAGAGAGGCCTGTAGCTCCTTAGATGTTCTTCTGTATTCCTCAGTTACTTTGCAGATTACCTTTCTAGGTGCTTTTAAAGGTAGTTTGCTAGGACAGCCACTACTTGGCAAATGTACCACTGCTTCATGTTTTCTCCATTTTAAGATGATGACTAACAGTGGTTTGCTGGAGTTTGAAGGATTGATTTGTAACTCTTTTCTTTACTGACTCATTTAATTAATTTTCTTTTTTCTATTTAATTTTATTGAGGCATAGAATGCTGTTTGATGAGACCTTTAATGTCTGAAAACTTATAAAGATATGTACACAGGTCAATCATTTTCTGAAGTTCAATGCATGAACAGGTAACATTCACATGAACATGTTTTCAGAGCCAGCTATCGCGTGTGATGTCAGATGTCCGTGTGCTGCTGGGAGCTGAGCGAGCTCGCAGGCAAGAGCTTGAGAAGGCTGAGCTTGAGAAAGCAGAGTTGCTGGAGCTTTTGAAAAAGGAAGGGCTCAGACCAGCTACACCCACTCAAACAGCAACACCCCCAGCTGAGGGGACACGCAAGTCCAGCCCCCGCAGCCTGGCTTTGGACTGTATCAAGAGGAAGAGTAGGGAGGTCACGGTCATCTGAAAAGCTTTATACAACACTGAACAGTAAGACACACTAATGGAATCTAAAGGCTAATCTGCTTTTCCCCTTAAATCCTAGCATACCAAACATTGACAAGTTACATTTAATACTATTGATACTGTTAATCTTCAGTGACCCTCACAAAAGGCTTCTGATTAGATTTTGTAGACAAACATACATTTATAGAAAACTGAAGGTTTATAGTGTTTTGGGAACGTTTATATAAATTTCTGATAATTTTACAAGACAAGACATTAAATGATTATGAATCAACATTTTTAATATTTTAATACCCTACTGATTCTGCTGTTCCTGTCCTTCAAAAAGCCTATAATAAAGTTACTTTGCAAACAACAAGATAACTTTGGTCTTGCTGTGAATATAAAGTGCTCAATCAGTGTAAACCTTTAGAACTTCCTTCCTTAAAAAACTAAGACAAAAAGAACAACACAAAGTCTTTAGATATTCACAAGATTTTAATTTTCAGCACAAAAAAGAGCATCAAACACAAAACATCATAACTCCACATTTCCATGGATACTGCAAATCCACATCCTGATTGGTCCTTTAGAGCCACATGGCTGAGTGTTCTTGGCCAGTCAACAGTTATTAACGGGTAAATGAACGGACATGCCGTCCACGGCCACCACCGCTCCCGCTGCTGAACTTCCCTTGGCCACGCCCGCTACCACTCACGCCACCCCCACCTACACTTAGTCCACCTCCACTTAGCCAGGATAGGCCTGTGCCCCTCCCTCTGGGGGCACGATCCCGTGGAGCCAAACGATATGCACCTAAAGGAATAACAGAATGAACTGAAACACACAACTTCAACAGTGATCTCATAGTAAACACACTAGATGAGCAGAATACAATAACCTGGCCAAAAAAATATTCAACTGCGTCTCTCTTAAAGACATGGTTACTAATACCAAGAGAATCCAGCAGATGGCACACTTATTCCAGTGACTGAAATACACTGGGGCAGAGTCGATCATTGCTAGAAATAACTTTAAGGGAATACAAGGTAATTGATGACAAGTGGACAGACCTGTGGAAATGTGTGTTTCAGCCAAGTGTTTTATTGCTGCTTATTAGTGTGATAAGAGAGGACGCTCAAACTATGCTACGAACAGTAATTTTGAATAAAGTCCAGACTATGTAAAAACAAAGGACCAATAAAAAGCAGCCCAATTTCTGACAGCTGGGCAAGTTTTTTCTAGATATCAGCCAGTGTCATCTTAAAATGTAATTATTGAAATTTTACTCTTACTGCATACTTCCAATACAAATAAAGCTTCAACTATCAGTTGTTACAAAGAAACATTCATGTAGTCTGTAATTATAGTCTGTAAGACTAGTGTAACTACCTGTTGGCGGTTGCCTTGACGGTAATGGTCGAGTAAAGTTGCTTTGTCCTCCTCGAGGTTCACTGTAAGTTGCTCTGTGAGTAACAGCTGTGACTGGAGTACTCCAAGTGGATCCACGGCCACCTTCACGACGGGGGTAATTGCCTAAGGCAGAAAGAAAATGTGTAAATGAACAAATACTGAATAGGTTTCAAAATGCAGAAGGAAACAAGTGTTGCAATTTCATGTATTTATAACTGCCCATACCTGCAAGCAGCGCACTCTTGGGGGCAGGTGGCGTGAAGAAACGGGTGTGGCTTTGAAAACCCCTCCCTCTGGTTCCTCCAGTAAATAAGCCCCTAGCAGGTGGCTTGGCTCCTCCTCCTTTGGGAGGACGTTTGGGGAGTGCCAGGCCAGCAGGCAGGCTAACCTCTTTGAACTCTGCTGCCAGGAAGTCATCCACATGCATGGAAGGTGGTCGGCTGGTGTTCTGTTTCCGCTGTCTGAAGATGTCATGTGGTCGGCTAAGCTGTCCAAAGGCACCCCGGCCCCGACCACGAGGGGCAGCCATTATATGAGCGCGCTTGGCTGGCTCCACATATTCGGATTTACCACTTTGGAAAGGTTAATAAAAAAAATCCATTAAGAATTCATCTCAGTATTAGCATATGTTTGCTAAAAACTTAAGATGTGACTGATTAATGATATTGGCCTAAAATGTTTGCACTGTGTCATTGAATAAATAGATACCCCAGATGTGAATGGTTAAATCAGCACACTAGTCTCAAAATTATGTTCTAAGTAATATCCAACAGACAGACCAACAGACTGTATTTGATGACAATTATAAAACTTTTTTCTACTTGTTAGCAACATTAACCCTATATGTCCACTGGAAAATATAAAGAGCATATTTTAAAACACCAAAAACATTTGGGTTAATCTATAATCTATAAATGACATGCCAATTTTTTCTTTTGTACCTGAAGCTGCCTACACTGCACGCATTTGGTTCATGTACATGCTTGTGGCTTGTGTACCTGGACGTGATGAAAGTCTCATGTTTGTGCTTGCCGAGTCTGAAGCCTTTTACTGGTTTGCTATGGCCTGGGGATGCAGGCTCACTGAGGAATGAGCGTTCTAACTCTGCTTTTAGGTCCAGATCTGGACAGCACTGCTGTGCCAGTGCCACCAGGTCCACCTTCACCTAAAAGATATAGAAACAAACCAACGTCATACAATATTTCAGTTAAAATATAGAAGGCAGTACCTCACTGATGTCTCTTGGTCAAATGCAAATAAATATATGAAAGCACTATGCAACTCACCATATCCTGGTCTGTCTCCATGTCATCTGACTGGAATGGGGAAAACCAGAGAGCCCTGAGCTGCTCATCCAACATATCAGACAGAACATACACTGTTCTAAAGCAGGAAAGACAGGTCACATTTATCAACACACAAGTCAACAACTTTCAGTATTTCCTTTAAAATGATCCAGTAATTAAAGTTGTCCCTATACAAAAGTGCAGCATTACCTGTTGTTAAACTGTGTCTGTAGGGGTTCTGGAGAAGGAAGGGTAGGCTCCATTTCAGGTTCCGGGTGGCTTGGGGCATCTCCAGAACCTTCCAGAATCTGCCGGAGTCCCACCAAATTCTCCACCAGAGCCTCTAGTGAGTCATCATCTTTAAAGAGCTCCTACAAAAGGTTGAGCATAATGTTCCTCAAAATCCGCAAAAAAAGGAGCACTTTGAAAGGAAATGCCCACAGCCTTATCAAATTAGTCAATGTTCTTTTTGATCTGGCATAGTTTCCATTAAGTTCCTGTCCAACATCATAACCAATCAGATGAAAGAACATGATTCCAGATAAGTTTTTTAGCTTTAACTTAAAAAGGTTTAGCAGCAATCTATGAACATGACCAACAGCTTTTAGCAAATAAGAGCTTATCAATGCTTAACAAAATATTACTGCCTTGGGAATTCTATGGATAGGTAGGAAGAGACCTTTAATAACTACCTCATCCTGTCTCTACCTTTTTGACAAACATGCTATGAGACACAACCCTCAGGTTAAGAATCCATAGATTAAAACTGATTGATAAACATAAATGGGGGAAAATAAATTATATTTTACAGTACTGTGCAAAAGTTTTAGGCAGGTGTGAAGAAATGCTGTAAACAAAGAAAAAAGCTTTCAGAAATATAAATAATGATTGTTTATTTTTATCAATTTACAAAATGCAAAGAGAGTGAACAAAAGAAAAATCTAAAGCAAATTAATATTTGGTGTTACTACCTTTTGCTTTCAAACCAGCATCAATTCTTCTAGGTACACTTGCACAAACTCGGGGATTTTGTAGGATTATAGTCGGTGTATGATCAAACAATTTTACCAAACATGTGCTGATGATCATCAATGTCACATGTAGGTTGAAACACAGTCATGTTTAGAACAACCTACCAGCTGAGTTCCTTCAAAAACTGTGTGCAAGTGTACCTAGAAGAATTGATGCTCTTTTGAAGGCAAAGGGTGGTCAAATCAAACATTGTTTTAATTTAGATTTCTCTTTTGTTCACTCACTTGCATTTTGTTGATTGATGAAAATAAATGATTAACACTTCCATTTTTGAAAGCATTCTTTGTTTACGGCATTTTTTCACACCTGCCTAAAGTTTTTGCACAGTACTGTATATCCTAACAAACCGTTCTTATTCACAAAGAATCTGCATGGTTTAGTATTCATCAACTGTGAAAGGTTCCTACTTCTAAAATTAAATGGGTCATTGCACCTTTCAGTGCACGTAGTCTTTCTTTTTTAGGCTATGCTCTGGTGCGACACTGATTTTAAGGCTTGTAGTGCAGGTCTTTACCATGATGTGTTTCTCCAGCTCTGGCAGAGGATGCTCCACTGAGTCATCTTTCCACTGCAGCAACTGTTTCATTTCACTCACGTTCAGTGCCAAAGAGCGTGAGTCCATATCTTCATCCTGTTTCATGACAAACAGACTCAACTAAACATGTTTTTCTCCTTCCTTTCCTTCGTTTCGCACATAACCTGAGCTGTAAATATGCACTACTGCATAAAGGATGGATTTGAATCAGGTGATTCAACTGCAGCAATTTTGGAATGAATCCATGTTATTTATATAATATTCAGCTATTAGATCATTTATAAATATATTTAAGAATGTTAATATGGGACAAGGAAGCATATTCTAAGGCACTGCAAATGCAATTTGCTGCAGTCTAATCAAGTTTAATATTTTGTTCATATTCTGCAAATCTACCATAGAGTCACTGTTCAGAATCTGCCGCAGAAAGTCCATAAGAACAGACAGCAGCTCAGCCGATTCTTTGTTAAATGATGCCGTTTCCCTCCGAAGCAGTGATGACACAGCTGTACTTTGCTTCTTTAGTGAGCTGCAACACAAGCACACTTAAAAGAATGCCACACCAAATATAGTTACGCTTCTTAAAAATAACTCAAATACATTAAATTCATACCCCTTCAGGTGATAGAGCCCATAGTCATGCTCTGTCAAAAACGTCATTGTTCTAAGGCAGGTGAGTTGCAGTGTATAGCTGCTGTGTGCGTGCCCAAGAACTTCCAACATTCCATCACAAATACCTGGCATCATGTCCCTTGAAGGTAAGGCATTTGCAAGCTGTTCTGTTTCAGACACACACACCTCCCCTGAGCCACTCACTATTAGTGAAATGTCCTGGTCACACAAAGACTGGATTACGGAAGCTATCAATTCAGCATTCTGTTGCACTGATAGGCTGGCATCTGCTGGCAGGAGGAGCATTGCAATTAGAGAGGGGAGCATCTCTGTCAATTTGTCTTCTGTCCGTCCATCACCCCGCAACTCGCTGCGTATTGATCCGCTCAAGAGTGCCAACATAGCTGCCTTACAAGAGCGCTGAGATACCAATGAATCTAGTAGTGCAAGTAGCCTGGTCAACTGTGAGGTCACTCCTTCCCTAGAAGGGAAAAAAAATAATAATAAAAATAAATATCACAACAAAAATAGCATATCAGTGGAGCACATAGATAAGTACAGTATTATCTTTTCTGTACACTAAGCTGTACTGTAACTGCACTGTACAACTAAAATCTTAAAATCCAAATTTGCACAGAAAGTATAAGGCTAACACAGCAAACAAACATTGACAAGCATTTTTCGATAATCACCCAAATGTCTGTCAAGCTTCCAAGACTATATCCAGCTCTTAGTTAAAGTAGACTTAAAGTATCACTATGGTTGAAGAAAATGTGTGTCAATGAATTTAATACTATTTTAAAGCTTTCTCCCCAAATTGTCAAGTTCAGTGTTTCAGACTTTACTAAACAGTGTTTACAGGATCATTTTTACATTTTTTGATGGAATTTTGATGGATTATGAATTTCTTAAACATTCATTTCTGGTGTAAGTCTATTGCATGAACCTTACTGTTGCATTTCCTCATGTAGCTGCTCCAGCAAAGTCCTGATGACCAGTGTGGCAGTGGGTGCTGCCAAGTCACAGAGTTGCACACATACACGTCGGAGCATAGAAAGGAGAGGTGGGCAGCTGCTCACACACACGCATCGTAGCACATCTTGCAATACTCGCGCTTGAGCATGAAGGTGCACACTCCACAGCTTCCGTGTATTCATTGCAACTCCAACATCTTGAACAGAAAGTGCCTGCAGAAGAATTAAGAAAAATAAGGACTTTGAACAGCAAAGTTATATTTAATACAATGCAACTACTAAAGGTACAAAGGAAGCAGCAAACAAACCTACCATTCACTTTTCAATAAGCACCAAAAAACTAATTTTATTCATATATGTTCATAAAACATACAGAGATTGCTGAAAGGAATTTATTTTTGTTGAAAAGTAATACTTGGACTGCAAGACAAGTATAAATATCTCTAGAAAAGTCATTTTAACCTTTAAAAAGAAAGCTATTGATTATAGTAGTCTGTTCATCGAGTACACCCAGTTTTCCAGCAAGTGGAAAACATATATACAATAAATAAATAAATAGGACAGGAACATTTCAATCAAATATGTATTAATAATTCTTTGAAACACCTACCACTGTGCAGTGAGTTGAAGTTTGGGACAATACAGTTTGCTTTCAAGACAACGGTTATAAGAAATTAAAATAAATAGCCAATCATTTGGAATGCTTTTAGCTTTTAGCATAGACTACAGGACATACAGGCCACATTTCTGTTTCACCTTCTCACTCTTCCAGCTGCATCACTTAGGGCTTGGCCCTTGCAAAATTACAAGTTTAAGATCAGCTGATAATGTAGAAAATTGGTAATCGATCATTCATAATGATGGAAAAGTGTAAGAATATAAGCCACTTTGAAAAATTGTCAAATTGAGATGGCTAATAAGATAAATCAAATAAGCTAAATTAAAGAATTTCCAAAATGTTAGGTGGGATGTTCACAGTATGAAAAAAGTGCAAGTGAAAGTGACAACCCTAGTCATTGCGAGGTCACAGCACAGCATACAGTGAACCACAATGAAATTGGACCTCTGCATTTAACCCATGCACACTCAAAGACCGTGCAGCAGTGGGCAGCTGCTCAGGGCACCTCAGGGCAACCTACTTGTGAGGGAATCGAACCCACAATCTTCCGATGCACGGCCAACTCCCTCACCACTAGGCCACAGCTGCCCCTGAAACGGTTTGTAAATGGTTCACGTATACCTAAGGCTTATTGTAAGCCTACTAGCAAGAGCAGTTCAGTCCAACAGAAAAGTTGCTCCAGCAATCAATGAATAAATAAACAAACAAACAAAAACAGGGGGAAAAAAATGCTCTCTATAAGAGAAATCCACAGTGGTCCTGACTCAGCTTACAGCAAATTTTGCTGCAAGACACCTCAGCACACCTTCAAAAACGCTTGACAGGACAGAGCTGCTTAGGTACGAGGGGAATGTATTCAGTGTTAAACAGGTAGGTTTATGTTTTGGCTGATCAGTGTATATGGTTTTGATACCAATATCAAACATATAAAACATAACACATACAGTCGTCCCTCGCCACTTCGCGCTTCGAACTTTCGCGACTTCACTCTATCGTGGTTTTTCAAATATATTCATTAAAAAGTTGATCAATATGGTGAAAATGATACAGACGCGCTCGGTTGCGTCAATTATACACCCCTGTATTACAATGAAAATAAAAATTTCTGCTCGTATGGACTGTAGGCCTGTGTGTTCGAGCAGCCCCGCAAATCTTTCAACGCCAGGAGCGGCCGCTCAACCACTCCTTGTGTGTGGGCAAGACCTTCTTTCCAAAAAAATGGGTGTGGTGAAACCAAGCCAATCAGAAGGTGTTGTTAGTTTCTGTCCTACACGCTTCTACATCACTACGCATCGGAAGCATCTTTAATATTTGATTTCTAATAAAGAATCCTACTTCGTGGAAATTCACCTATCGCAGTAGAGTCTGGAACTGATTAACCCCGATAAACGAGGGTCGACTGTATAGGACACTGCTGGTACACAGTCTGGTTCAATCTCAAACCTCTGTAGAAATATAATATTGTTCAACATATTGGGTGCCCTTATATTGTGTTTAATCGTTTATTGTTAAATCATGTTGCTTTTGTAATAAACAAATGTGTGTGTCTTACCTGTGTGGTCTGCATAGGCAGCGGCAGGGGCAGCAGCTCAGACAACAGATTGAGACTGCTGTATATGTTCTCTGGAGCAGCCAGGATAGAGTTCAACACTTCCTTTAGCATGAGAGACCAGCTATTTCCTGCCACTGTCTCCTCAGAGCCTGTCTCTTGTTCACTCACTGCATGTGTGAAAGTTAACAACACCTCAGCAATGTCACCCTGGATACGCAGCTCCTCTGTGTCTAGGCGACCAGTTGCAGGAGTGGAGCATATGATCATGTGCAAGGTCACACAGACAGCGGGAACGCGAACATCACGGAACTCACAGGCCCCACCACACAGTAGTTCAGTCAGCATGGCTCTGATGAGCCTAAGTGCGCAGGAAGCCACTGACAGCATCATAAGACGCTGGGCTGTGGGACCCATAGGTCCATGCAGTCTCCAGGGAAGCAGTAGAATTGATGTCAACTTCTGGAGAACTTTTATGAAAGTGTCCATTCCCTCAGCACTGAATAGCGCTATAACTGCTTGGTTCCACTTCAGATCCTTCTGCTGGCCTACATTTGGCCAAAACACATACACAAACTGCATCAATGACTTAGGTTTGTATCTTGTAAAGACTTGCAGTTTAAGTAAGGTTAATGAGTGCATTGACATTTGTGTACATACCTTGGACAGTCGATGGTGGACATGCAATGTGACAAAGCACTCGCAGAGCAGTAACAAGCCCCACCCCTTCTGGCATCATTAGGTTTTCCAGATTCTAACACAACGGATATCATCTCAATCATACATGTACCACTATATAGTTCATTCAGTAATATGAAGCTGTTCATGTGTAGCCATTTGTGTAAATACATAGTTAAAAATTCTTTGTTGAACTATAGCAACTAGACACCCAGAAACAGACAGCCTTGTTAGAATTTTCATTCTACTGAATATAGTTGTTGAACTGACCTGTTTGATATAATCGATGAGAATTGGGATGCCACTAATATCAAAGCGCAACTTCTCAAATGGCTCCAACCACTTACACAGCTCTGAAAAACAACCACAACATATGCAACAAAGTTAAAACTTTCCATGATTTTCCAAACACAGAAGAAATTGCTTTATTGAACGTGTATAACTGGTGTAGACAGCGTTTCTCAAATTACAGGATACAAGAAGGTGCCTAAAGAAGCTGTTTTAAAAAGCTAGGTATATAATATAAAAATTTAATATACAACCACAATTCATCGACTGCCTAACTGACAAGTTACTGGTATTTATAGAACGGTGAAGTGACCATGCGCGCCATTGAGAACACAGCACAGCACATAGTCAACCACAACGAAATTACACCTCTGCATTTAACCCCTACACAAACGTGTAGCAGGGGGTAGCTACTGAAAGCGCCCGGGGAGCAGTGTACCTTGCTCAAGGGTAACTCAGAGCAACCTACTGGTCTGGGATTAGAACCCACAATCTTCTGATCCTGGGGCCAACTCTCTAACCATTAAGCCACCGCTGCCCCTTTAGTGTCGTGTCTTATTGAGAAGACATGATATATTCAGCACGACATTCAGTTATTGTTAGCCTAAAAGGGGGAAAGGGAAAAAAAAAAAAAAAAAAAAAAAAAAAAAAAAGAAAAGAAAGAAAAAGGAAAAAACATTCAGATGGTGGGGAGTAGGGGAAAAAAAATAAATGTTGGAACGTGGGTGCAAATGCATTTACTAAAGGGGCATTAGACGACAACAACAAAAAAACACAGCTAAACTGGTGCATTGTTAACCTAAACCAAGTTGAGCAAGATTATTCAGACTGAACATTCAAGGTACACTCACCCTGAAGTTTTGTGTTGTTTTCATCAGCTTTACAAATACTTAGCAATGGAGCAGCATACTGTTCCATCATCCTCAGTTCTGTAGAGGTCTGAACAACCAGCAGCACGAGCATGCAGGCATAGTTATAAGTTACAGACTTTCTAGCTTTTCCGTCCCTAAAAAGAGAGAATATGTATTTTTCTATAAGGTTCAGTCATATATTATCACATCTTTCTTGAACATGGGTAATACAAACGTATTAAGCTTAAGCTCAAAATGCAGGATGTGCAAATGACATTCTGTATGTTTTCACTGCAAATTTCCTCACCCTTGTCCCTCCTTTGCATGGTGCTCCAACAAGTTGACCAGACAGCTAAGGTTAGTGTCCAGGCTAAGTGCATGTGTGACTGCACTTCGACCTGTAGTACTAAAACTGATCAGGTATAGGTTGTGAAGTGTTGACAGAACTTCCGGGTTGTCACCTTCCTCAAGCTCTGGCACATTAAGCTCTGCCACAGCTTGAAGGGCATGTAGAACCTGCATTAACCAGACCCAAAATCCATCATCCAAAGAGCCCTCTGCTCCTGGGGCACTCTCATCCCCCTCACTCTCTAGCAGAGGAGTAAGAGGAGCCAAGTGAGCCAGATGAGAAACAGGAGCAAGATGTGTGAGTGGTGTAAGCAGACGCAGAAGAAGGTTGGTGGGCTCATGCTGGCTAAGGAGAAAAAGAAGACCCTGTTGGGTTTGTGACAGGAAACGCATTAGCTCTCTGACTGCCTGTAGGACGCCAACATGGGCACAAGTAGCTGGAGAGGTCAAGACAACCGCCAAAGACTCCAAGAAGTGAGCAGCATACATATACCTGTAAAAAATAAATAAATAAATAAATACATTTTTTAATGTACAAAAAGGCAGAGAGGTATGAAAAAAATATAATAATTCAAACCCCAAATTATGTTCAACAATCTAGGTTGGTCTAATATACTGTTGGTTAGCCAGATACAGATTATAACTTAAAGCTGTGCTTTTGTTAACTTCTAATACAGGTGACCACGATTTACCTATAAAGTGTAGGATATGGGTCATCTCTTTCTGGGGGTCCAGTAATGCGAGCTGTGGTGGGGAAAGCCTTACTAGGCGGCTGCACCATGCAGTGTGGCGCTGTCTCCAACAGGTGGTGCAACTCTTCCAGCAGACCCTGCAGTCTCTCCAAGTCAGCCTCTGATAGAGAAGCAGACTCCAGCAGTGTATCCATGTCCATTGGGCTCCCTGGCTCTGTCTCTAGGGCTTCACGTTCCACCTCTTCTACTTCTCTCTCAGTGCTTTCTCTCTCTCTCTCCCTCTCTCCACATCTTTCCTTGTCGCCAGTCTCACCTTCCGTATGTTGCCGTTCTGCCCATATGTTTGCTGTTTTCTGAAAATCAATGAGCACCTCATAAAAATGGCCCTTTTGTAAGATGGCAGCACCCGCGGTGGCCACTCTTACTGTTTGGTCCAATAGGAAGAGCTCAAGCAGACGCTGATATCCACTGGTTCCTTCATTATCATCGTGACCCTCTCTAAGAAATGCGTCCATGCCCTGTGGATCACTTATGATGCTGTCAAGGGAGCGCAACACACTGAGTTTTAGAGTAGAAGACACATGATCTGCAAAAAGCAGTTCCAGCAAACGACCTACAATGCCCTTTTCCAGCAGGACTTGCACAGTCTGGGTTCCACAGTCTGCAAGAGAAGAAGCCAGTTTAGCCCCAGCTTTCAGCTGCCGGAGGTTCAGAGCAATGGGCTGCGCAAGAGCAGTGTCCAAATTAAGCGCCTCAGATGTCCATTCAACCAACAGCTTTAGCTGCTCCTTCTGACCCTCAAGGTCCTTAACTGATAATAAGCTCAATCCTTTCACCAGCAAGGCTGGAACTTCCTCTAGAGCCGTTACCCATCCTGCCCCACGTTCAGCTTCTGGCCCCACTCCCCATGTCTCTAATAGTTCTGAGAGCTTATTTGCAGACTCTGCCCACAGGGAAGTTTGGTCCTGCACATCAACACCCTTCAGGCATTTCAGTTCTGCCTCATAACGTGTAACATGGGGTGGGGTGAAGTGCTGAAGGGGGCGTAGTTCCCGTTCGTAAGGATCATACTGGACAGTTGGTAGTGAGGCGAGGTCCTCAGGTGTGTAGTCAAGGTCAAAGGCTGGCAACTTAAAAGCCCCACTCTCAAGGTCTTCCTCATCACTCGAGATTTGCTCATATCCATTATCACCTATCATAAGAAATATCAAGTTAACTAAACATATAACAGTCAGTGTAGATGGGTCCGTTCTCCCACTTCCTTTTTCTTGAACTCTAATTGCAGTTCTATAGCACTACAGCCATGACATATTCATGCAACAGGAGTACAGGCTGGCAATTTTTTAAGTGAAATAAATACTTAAACAACAAAACAAGCCACTAAATTAATGGCTACAATTGAGCAAGTTTAGCTTAATTAAAGGTAGACAAAGGATGAGAAAGGCAGTCTGCATGTGTTTCTGACTGTAACACACTATAGCCCATAGAAATAGACTTATCTATTTCTGTGTCATAGACCAGTAGGGGTAGGCGGATTGACATGCAGTGTGATGGTTAGACCCTCACTACTTTCAGGTTAGTGTGTGAGCATGCTTTGAAAAAATACACACACACGCCTGAGGAACACACACCGCGATGTGCCTCCCCTACCTTCGCCATCATCCTCCATCTCTTCCTCACCCTCTTCTTCATCCTCCTCCTCCTCCTCCTCTTCAGCTTCACTTCCCTCAGACTGGGCATCATCATCCTCATCTTCCACTGGTCCCTCATCCTCCTCCTGCTCTGGGTCTGAGTAGGCATCATCAGGAGGGAGGGAACTGCGTTCTGGAGAAACAGGCTCCAGATAATCCTCCCCACGCTCCACACTCTCCTCCTTTACTGGATCTAGAATTAACATATGGTGCAGGTGAACATGTAAATTATACAAAAATGGTCAAATTGGTTAGGCTCAGAGATCAATAAAGAATAGAGAGAAATAAAGAATTTTACTTAACATGTCCACTTACTGAACACTAATTTTAGGATGCAAGACAATTTAAACTTTTTGAAAAAACTATCTCCTGTTTCATAGAGAAAAAACTATAAATCCTAAAACCTTTAGTATACATGTTATCCAGGGCTTTTTATTTATTTATTTAGCTAATTTGCATTGCCCAACCATGAGTCGGACATCTTAATCTGCTTCCATTTAAACAACAAGCAATATTTTATCCAGAGGCAACATTTCACACATGCCTTTACATATATATATAGATTTGCGCATAATGTGGGATAATGTGTTTATATTACTTATAATATTATTTAGAACTATGCTGCTGCAAGGACTCTAGCAAAAAGCAACTCTTATCTCCGCCTTGGAAACTCATAGAAAATGGCTTAGCGTTCACACCTGGTACAGTTATTGCATCCTCATCATCATCATCTGGAGGTGGAGGCCCTGGTGGGGTACGAGGACCTCTAGGTTGAGGTCTAGGTGGGCTTCCATTAAACTGCTCCTCATTTTCCCATTCTGTAGCAGACAAACAGGCAGACATAGACACACACACAATTATCTTTACTGCTCCACAGTAATTCACTGTGAGTGAATTAAAAAGCATGTACACACACTTCGCTTTTTTTTTTTATAGCTTCATAGACATGAACCAGAAAATGCAAGCCCAAATTTAACTGCTTATAAAGAGTTACTGACCGTGCTTAATATTTCTTTTGGAGGCAGGTGGCTGTTGCTGTGGGGGAGGGGGCGGAGGTGGTGGTGGAGAATCACGCTCATGGCTGTGGGGGCGTTCAGCTGTACCATACACAGCCAACGTTAAACATGTGTACCACCCACGTAGTACCAGACCATCTGTATTTATCTGAAGGAATAAACCAATCAAGGAAACGTAAAATGGAGGGGACTAAAACAAGATAAATAACACTTCTTCAAAATACAGTTTCAATTTACAATTTTACTCCAATTCCTTGTGCTTTTTCTACACTTGCAAAAGAAAGATACATTACTAACCATGTGTCATTTTTGTTCCTCATTTTTTGCATTAATTAATCACCAAACGTATAGCATAATGTGCGTTAGATATTTTTTCCTGAAGGAGAAAAAGTCAAGCCTAATATTTCAGCACTACTCCCACTATCTGAAGCAGTGTCAAAATAAAGTCTTCCAAATAAGTAATTAATAAGGTAGTAAGTAATTTGCAGTCCTGGGACAAGTCAGACTAGTTTTGGCATATGGAGCTTTATTTTCTACATATTATTTGGGGGAATTAAAGAAAAAAAAAAAAGAAAAAAAAACACTCTTACAAAGTAGAGAACAAGAGACAAAGTTATTTATATGCCTCTCACCTTTCCATTGGGCCTGAAGACAATAGATTTGTTCTCATCATACTCCAGGCTGGGAAAATACAAAAATACAACAACTTCAGGGATATGTATATTATGTTCAGGGAGTTAAAAGGTAAAGAAAATGCATTTCTTGCTTAGCAAGTAAAACCAAGTGTAAAGCACTTTTGTTAGTGTACAAAAGTCACAAGTACTCATATTCATGTATGTGTACAAGTGTTTGTGGTACCTGCCTAGCCGGTCAAACACTGGGGCATTGGGTTTGGAAACGTTGTTGAAAAACAGGTCCAACTGGAATGCATGAGGGGCCGTTTCCCTGAAGAAATACACACATGGGGATCAAAATTCAAATTTTAGCTTGACGCCTTCTCCTTATGCACACGCTGATACCTTCAATGTGAATAGGAAACATTGCAGCTCCAACCACTTCACTATACTTGCACATCAAGATGAGCCAAAACATCAAAAGAATCTTTCCCTTCCACCCTTCAAATAAGCCTGAGCCTAATCTCATCATGGGTAAATTTCACTTTTTGTAATGTTTCTTGATTTTAACATACAATAAAAGATATGCAATGCTATGCTCAGCCTTTACAACACAAAACTGAAGATTAGACAATATGCCACCCTGTGTCACAATATGCAACACTATATTTTGCTGCATGAATACTACTTCATATAATTCAGGCATATGTCCTTCATATTTGAGTGTTTCCACTGCATCCAACACACCCCATCCAAATAAACAGCTCTTTAACCCTATACTTAAGTTTAAGTGGGTGTTTTGAGGCATATATATATATATATATATATATACATGAGAGAGAGAGGGAGAGAGAGAGAGAGAGAGAGAGACAGAGAGAGAGCGCGAGAGAGAGAGAATCACATAGATGGGTGAGTCACAACTGAGAGCCTTAGAATAGGGGGTGTGGTGGATCTGATACTTAAGAAGAGTGAGAAGAGCAAGAGAAACCAATAAACAAAAGCCCATTCCTGTTTCTTGACAATATCCTCCTACTGCCTTTAAAAGTTTCTTACTGTCACATTCACTGCCTTTGGGAACCTTGCCTTGTTGCATTTTTATACAGTATTAAAGTTTGTTATATGCATGGCAGAATTATTAAAGTGCCCAATGTCTGATGCTTTGGATATGTAAAATTACAAGTTAGTCTGGCTAAAGAAAAATTGTCAACAAATTAAAAATAACTCAATTTTAAGCCAGTGTAACGGCTATTAGAGACATTTACTAGTAGAGACATTTTGGATTTTTATTTTTTAATGTGACCCACACATTTAATGTGAGCAGAATTTTGCATACATTTTGAAATACAAAAAAAGATCATTACACTGCTTGGATGATTAATTGAACTAAAACTACAGTATATACTGCAACAACAAACAATCTGGATAGCAGTTTTCTTTATAGATCAATACAAACTGTGTTGCTTCCCCTTTAAAGGGATTGTGTACAAACAAATGCATGCAAACCAATAACCAAACCTGGACTGTTGGAAAGGTGAAGAACAGGCAGGAAACCACTTTTGAAACCACTTTTGTTATCATGCCAATATATTATGCCAATTATCTATGTAAAAGAAGAGTCTTGTTTATGGAAGAAAAACATTCTCACCCAAAAGCTCTACTGTCTGGCAGGTTACTGTGGGCTTTGATACCAGGGGGAATGACTCGGACTTCTGTGATCAGCACACCATAAGGAAAACGCACCACATCCACATTAGTGAGCTAGAGAGAAATAGACACAGAAAAAGATTGCACAAAAATATTGTGAGTTGCACCAAGGATATGTCTTTCAAGCAAGAAAAATGGCTTGGATTAAACTTGTTTAATTGATGTGCATCAGTCAGCCAGACATGAATGAAAAATGAAACTTTGGTTTAAAAATTGTTTCTGGAAATGTATATTTAAATCCATAAATTATGGGGTTCCAGGTTTGTATATCTTAATTCAGTTTTAATTTACTCCAAGAAGAAAGGTATGCCAGCAGGAAGATGCTGGAAAAATTCCTTCAGCTTTATGCCTCCAATAAATATTACAAAAGAGAAATATTTCAGAGAAACCAGGATGGAATGCTTTTAGTTTTCGACCTCCAGATCTTTAGGCGCAAGGTAAATCGTTATATAAAAGACTACGTTCACTGTTCTGACTGAGTAGATTTTCCCAATTTCACCACAAGGATGCTAGGATACAAGTTAGCTTAACACCAAGACCGGCGATGCTTCTGTATTAAATCAATTCACACAGTTCTGTGCGACATACAGACATGGCGAATTAACTACTTCCAGACAACTGTAACTGCCCTCGCTTAGAGAATCAGATGGAACTACGAATAAAAGTGAACTGAATATTTAGCCACATAGGCTAACAAGATGGACTCTACAGCAAACTCCTCCACCGAGAAACACTGCATGTTCCATATCTCAGGCATATCCCTTTGCAGTCAATGTCGGTGTTTATGTTTTAAATTAAACCAGCAGCAGTTTATTTGATAACACCTCTGGTTGGGTAATATGATGTTGGCGCACTGGAGCAGCTAGTTAGCAAAGACAGCTAGCTGCTGCTGCTTGTTTACGGAGCGCACTGACCATGAGCTTAGATGTTAAACTCTTTTGCATGCAACCCTACTTTCAGCACTGACGTACTATATTGAGCAGATAGTACTGAGAGAGAATGAAGAAGACAAAGAAGTCTCGAGGTTACCTCAGCACTTTGGTGTTTAAAGGTATCTAAAAACAGTAGCTCCATTGACGAATCCCCCGCCATCTTTCTCGCTCACATTTGAACTTCCGGTGAAAATACATCACCTCCGGGTGTCCCAAACTGGAGCAAGGGAAGAAGAAGCGTGCTGGACTTGGGGGGAATAATATCCAGACGTTTTTTAATCGTTGGCCACAAACGATACGTTTTGAATAAACAAAATAGCTAGTCACTCGTTCCTGGAGCTGACTATAAATGAAGAGACGGTGCTGTTCTGTACACATTGTGCTGTGAGGACACTGTTGATGGTAGTGGACTCGTTTTACAGACTAGTGTGTTACTGCAGGTGTTTGAAACACAAATACGGACAACAGTTGTCATTCACAAGCAAGAACAACCTATATATTATTAATATTCCTCACAATGGTGCATTTCTTATGCAACTGCTACCTTTCACTTTTCTCACTTTCACCCGTGCCTTACACATCTTCAGGTGAAAGTGAAAGTGACTATTCTTGTCATTGCGAGGTCACAGCACACAGTGAAACGAAATTGGACCTCATTTAACCCATGCAAACACCTTGAGGCTATGAACTCGCTTGGGGAGCAGTGACGTGGACGGTACCTTGCTCGAGGGTACCTCAGGGCAACCTACTGGTGAAGGAGTCATCTTCCAATCCTGTGGCCAGCTCCCTAACCACTAGGCCACCGCTGCCCCAGATCAGATTTGGTCAATGATAACAACTGCAGATTCTCTGTTTAGGGCCAGTTCTGCCTATTTTGGGTAGACAGGACTAATTTATTGTAGGTGGAGGGTTGTAACTATTTACCATTAACAATATGACCACTTTAGTCAGTTTAAACCTTTTATTATAGAACAAATATATATTCTAAAAATATGAATAGAAAATGTTAAAATAGCTGTAAAGAATATATCTCAGGATTACAGGAACATAAAATAGAAATATGATGCAAAAAAAAAAGGTTAAAATGGAGAAAAACAACATGATACAAATAACCTTCCAATCTAAAGTAAAAAGACCAAATCAGAGAGAGCAAGAAGTGAGGCAGGCACTGATGTGCGGCTGCTCGACCGCAACCATTACAGACTGGGGTCAAGTAAAATATCTACGCACTCTTCCTGTTAACTGTCAGCTAGCCATACAAGTTATACCGCTAGTTATTGTCATTACATAGCAAAGTGGTGACACAAGCACACTTGACTCTGTTCCACATCACACAGACCAGGAACAAACCACTCCCTATCACATACAAGGAACCACCACTACCGAACCATGTCTTTTAAGAGAAGAAACACCACAAAGAATACCATAAACAGAGACCCCAAAAAATCCTTTTAATTTAGAGATATATTCTAAAGGAAAACATACAAGGGACAATTCCTTCCCTTTAGAAGAAAATGAAGAGCGAATCTAATTTTTGTTAGCTTTGGCTGTTTAAATGCTTTTGCTTGAGTTATACTTTCATAGTGTGTTTAGGCTACTCTAGTGGGTTTTTATGACAGTATCCCAATTTTACAGCATATAAACTGTTAGTCTTGCTTACAGTTTTCAACATAAGCTCTTCTGTTTCTCTTTAAAGCATCACATTTACATTTACATTTACATTTACGGCATTTAGCAGACGCTCTTATCCAGAAAGACTTCCATGTCCTAATTACAGGGACAGTCCCCCTGCAGCAATTCTGGGTTATGGGTCTTGCTCAGGGACCCAGTGGTGGTGGTGTCAGAGGTGGGATTCGAACCTCACAATCACTGAATAAATGCGTTGGACCACAAATTCTACTTATTGATGTCTTTACCATGGATCGGTATGTAGACATTACTTCTTGCTGAAATTCTTTGTGAATGAAGCTGGTGATACCCAAGAATTAACCCTCTTTCAAATATGTTTGCTATCTTGATGCAAAAATGAAGCTCAACTGGTCCTTAGAACATGGTTGAGCATGGTAGGAGGCTAATTGCTTAATTGTATTTTGCAAAGCATCTGTTTGGAAGCAACAGCTTTAATTTGAATTAGTTGAAAAAGGTAGTCAAGAGTCATTATGACTTCTGTCATTTAAAGTATTTCTAGCTGTGGGCAATAACTGAGTAAATGTCTGGTGTTTATGAAAATGTTTACAAAATGACTATTTCACAACATTTCTTTCTCCTAGCTTCTGAGAAGTCTACTTATCAGCTGTTTATAAATCTTTGGACTGGGAACTAGGCAGGGAACAAATAGTTAAGATGTCAATTTAACATCGTTTTTGAGCTCCTGGGAGTCCCAACAAAAGCCCAATACCACAGCTTTGTTTTTTTTTTTGTACTCTCAAGCGCTATTGAAGTACCTTCTGTCCATTTGTCATGAATTACTAAAAATATTATATTTTTTCCAATAATATCCTGCATATTCTTGGCATAATCAATGCAACTTTTTTTCTGTTAACACAAAAATGTTTAATGTAAGCCTCCTCCACACACCCTGTGCAGAAATTGGAGATTACTGTTTCAGTAATGGCACTTAATTAAACATAAAAATTTTTTAATTCATAATTTACTACACCCAATCTTATTTACTTTCCATTTAATTCATTATTGTTATTACTTTTTTTCTTTTTGCTGTCAGTTGGAACCCTTTGACCCACATTGGCCACTGTGGCTGTTCAGCATGACATGAAGGTCTTTTGGAAGACTGGCTGAAATTTCCACTAGGAATTGTGTAAAACGTGTATAACAGCATTCCAAGTAGGGCTGAAGCTCCGCTGCAGGCAAACACTGTATTATTAATATAGTTCAACTGCAACCCACTGTGCTCTTATTAAAAACATGAAATTTACTCAGCAATCATCTGTGAACATAAACAGACAATAACTGTGTAATATCATTTAAAACCTGAATTCTTTGAATAAAAATCTTTTACTGAGTAGGTTGTAATTTAACCTTAAACATTTGAGAAAATGTTTAATATTTTTGCATATAAAATAAGGAAAGCTGACAGTATGGCTAGGGATTTTTAACTTGTTTGTTTTGAGAACATTTAGCAGAATTAACTTCAAACAAGTGCGGATTTCCTTAAATGATGGTGTCCTTTGTGTTCCTGGATGTTTCTGTATGTGGATAGCTTTTAGTAGTGTTGGATTAAGTAAAGAGCAGACTTATCTTCTAGTGCATAATCGATGATTAAGTTTTCTTAATTCTTATCATTATTGTATGGACATTTTTGGCAAAGTGGTACTCAGGGCAGAGTGGACTTCTGTCACACTGTGGTTGTAGTATTTATTTATTGAAGGTTTATACCTGGCTGGTGTTGGATCCTCTTTGTGGCGGGGCTGTTTTTTTTCAGTGCCACGTCCCTGATTCCATGCACCAATGAGAAGGCGCTCGCGCCGGCCAGGTGTTTTTTTTTTTTTACCTGTATCACGTGGGCGGTGGCCAGGTAGAGCCCCACACAAAAACGAGCACGAGCGAGCAGCCATGATTATTCTTCGGCACTGGGACTTAAGCATCGAAAAGGCTTAAAAAGAGTTTACTGGCTGCACTCACCTGTCTTCAGGTGTGGCTGACTGGGGCCCTCATTTCTGTCCCCTGGAGTCGGTGCCGAATTTTTTTTTCTCGTCCTGTCATTGTTTTGGGCTTTTTGTACTTTCATTTGTAAAAAATGACGGTTAATCCTGATAATCTGGTGTTGTTATTCACCACGACGTGCGGCGCGAGCGGGGAGCTGCTGGGCTCAGACGAGAAGGAAACCGTTCAGCTAGTCTGGCAGGTCTTGAATTTAGTCACCAAAAAGGTAACTTATGTTCTCCTTCTTGGTTTTATGTCACTGAGTGAAATGAAGGGCATTGGATAAGATTAGAATATCAGAGTCACGATTTTAAAGTGTTTATGGATGTTTCAGATGAAACTGCACAGAGCCGGTGGTACTGTTAGCATTGTGGGCTAACGTGTCCATATACAGGATGGAAGAAAACGTCCTCGTTAGTTTGTTTTGTGACAGTGGGGTTTTTCTGGGTTTATGTGAAATGCACTCAGTGTATCGTGATGACTCTAACCGCACCCTCCTGTTGCCCAAAGCCCGGACCGGTGAATGAAGTTGTGGTGAAGCCGGAGAGCGCCAGTGTTTCGGAAGAGTGTGTGGAGCTGAGCGGGATCAGTGAGGAGGCCCTCACATCGGCAGCCCCGCTGGAGGAGGCGCTCGGCCAGGTGAGAGAAAAACCCACGCAGCGGCTGGGACCCGCCTTAACTGGAATATGTCTCGTGTGGTTTGGGTTTGAGAAGAGCCATAAAACCACAAGCATAGCCAAATAAAAAGCTAAAGTAAACCTCGAGGCCAATAGAAGCCTTTAAACCAGAGTGCAGCGAAGAATCGAGGGTGGGAGTTCCCTGCAGAACAGCAGTCTAACACTTAGGACCTGCTGGTTGGTTGAGTTCTACCTGAAACCTGTTGGTCTAAACTGTAACGCAGCGATGTAAGTAACAGCAGTTCTTGGGCTGAGCCAACAGACCCGAATCAATCCAGAACCCAAATTAAGAGCTAAATATGAATGACTAAAGAAATGGAGTCCTTCATTCACTAACATGGAAGTGTTCATGTGTACCTATATGTATGTTTAAAAAAACAGCCAAAAAAAGTACACCTGCATCAAAAGAATGAGTGAATCTTCTGTTGTTGTATTTAAAGCAAAAATAACTGCCTATATGACTCCATTTTTTTCCTTTGCTGTCAATTTCTGCAGCTGTCTTGCGGAGTCAGAATCGGCCCGTATGACATATTGTATTCTTCATGATTTAGGACACTTGGCCAAGCTGCCATAAATATGGGTAACCTATTTTGGGAGCAATCTGAATTTGAAGAAGCATTTTGTCATAACATTGTTGTGTATAATGATATACTTTATGCCATTTTAAACCTGATATGGCCTTTTAAAACCCTTCACAAAATGTTTTATTATCTTAATGGTTTACTCTTAAATGTCAGAGGAAGAACATTGGGCTAAAATCTAATTTAGGAACCTTTCAGTATAACCTCTTAAATTTCTGGTATTATTAATGTATTCATCTTTATTATGATATAATGACCCTGAATTATTAAGCAATTGCTTTAAAGCCGATATATACTTGTGAAGGTGAGGTCCCCCAGAAAACCTTTTTCCACAAACACATTACCAATTCAATTTTGGTTAGGGCTGGAGTGTTTCAACCAATATAAATTTGCCCAAATGTTAGTAACAGTGGCAGTATTTTTGGACATGGCCTTCTCCTTGTTTATTTCCATTGTGGAACCCTTTCACCACTAAGACACATCCTTGATGACAGTGGTACTGGTGGAAATGGTGGACTGGTTCAGCAGACAGTTCATAGAATCCTGAAATAAACTGATTAAATTGAGTGATACATTTCAAATAATTTTTTGAATTAATGTCTTCTGTCTCTGTGTGTCTCTTTTTTGTGTTTGTGATTATAGTTCAACGAAAGATTATGCTCAGAAATTAACACAGGTGCAGGAAAATCTTTCTGCCTCTGTACAGATGGCCAGCTACATCTTCGTCAGGTTCTGCATCCAGAGGCCTCCAGCAAGGTACAAAGAACCTAAATGAATTGTGTGTTTTATGACACTGGAAAATATAGGCTATTTTAGAGCTATTTTATCATGTCTGCTACTACGGTATTGTGTTTACCATGACATTGTGTTCTACTCTAATTGCCTGTGGATGTTTTTATTGCAGAATATTCTGTTGCCAGACTGCTTCTATTCATTTTTCGACTTGCGGAAAGAATTCAAAAAATGCTTTCCATCTGAAGCAGACAAGAAGGACTTGGATCTTCAGTTCATGGTAGACTGTATCCTTTCACATCTTTTTATTTTAAGACTTTGTCTTAAAATTGGATTACCAAGCTACTCTGCCAAGGAATTTAAATAACTGAGCTACAGAGATCTACAATCTACAGCCAAGATATGCCTGAGTGAAACCTCTATGCAAAATATAGGAATGTTCAGGGAAGGCTTCATAGACATATCTTGTGTTTTAGCTCACAGTAGAGCCCTTTACTTTAGATCCAGCTAAAGAGATTCACAGTACTGTACAGTTTACAGAAAAAAAACATTTAATGGTGTTCCAAACTAGAGCACAAAGGCTGTACATGTGGCTACTTTTGTGATGAAAGCTATACGATGTTAGTAGGTCAGTATGCTCTAATGTTAATACTCTAAAGTGTGTGTACTTTTGCTAAAGCCAACTGACAGCCTATGGGAGAGTTGGCAAGGCTAGAGGGTGTGTGTAAGCGCTGCTCAAGGGTGTTAGCTGCTGAAGCCTGACGTTTTGAAATGCAAATAGAAAGACAATACAGCGGATCCACTTAGCCTGCACGAGAAAGCAAAAGAATGTTTAGACAACAAGCTTAACCTGCCACACCTACCTAATGACATCTCTTACACACAAACTCAATCACTCATTTCAATGTACACATAGAAAACACCCAAACCATATGGAGAGAGTATAAATTTAAACTTTCCTCTTTTGGGGGTGGTGTTTACAGTCAGTTCTTCTGTAGCTGCATTTTTGGCTGTCATACCGGTCTTTTTACTATGTTATTAACAGTAATCAGGGTGCTTATGGTGCTGGCGAAAACATTAGAAAGCATTCCTTAACTGCTGGTCAGACCTAAATCTGAGTGTGGATTCTTCAGATCATGCCTTCACTGCAATAAAGGTTCACCAGATGTCCAGCATCGCTCAAGCAGTTATCTCAGAACCTGTCTGTAAGTAGCACATTTAAGAAAAAATACTTGCCTCCTTGAATATGCACACTGATTTCTGCAATTAAAAATGAAATGAGAATATTTTTTTAAAGACCATATAATTTTAATTTCTTACATTTTCTTCTTTATTCCCTAATATATATAATACATTAGGGCTGTCATGATCATTCAAAACCAGCTACTCAAAAATAATAATATTCATAATTATATCAATTAAAATTCATATTGAACATGAATGCAGCAGATGGAGCATACTCCACAAAGGCGAGCTATTAGCTTTTAAGTTTTTTTTTTTTCCAAGCAAAAACTGGGGAAACCTACACCTGCAGCATCTTATAAACATGCTTATTTTTGTTTTTTATTTATGTAGTTGAAGGAAAAGTGTTTACCATTAAATAATTACTAGTTTATTGAACAGTGTGTATACTAATACATACTAACGTAATATGATCAATTGTGTTTAATAATATGGTGAATACTAATGTAATCAACAGAACAGTCTTACTGTACTTTAATACAAGATACAAAAGCGGCCCATATTAAATTCATTTATAGTTGTGATGGTATCTTCTACGTTTGCATATGATAACCCATTCAGCCTACAGCAGTTTAGTCCCCCATTTATGTGGAAGTGCTGTCCAGTTAAGACTGCTTTTTAATGAAAGCATGATGTACGCAATGTTTACATATATCAAACTTAAATATACAGTGAAATAAACATTGGTTTAGTTTTAAGAGCAAAAGGCCTGTTGTAATAAATCTTAAGCTGTAATTCTTTTCACAGGTCATACATTCACTTGCCCCGAGAAAGTGAATGAAAAATTTGAAACCGGTACCTGGTAAGGTTTCATTTCAATTAAATATTTTGTTTGTCTGTGTCTGTCTTACTCTTGATGTTCTTCTATTGTCACTTATTATTCTTTATTGGTCATGTGTGCAGCAGCAAAATGGAGCGGATAGATGATAATACTGTGATCAGGGCACGAGGTCTTCCCTGGCAGTCCTCAGACCAGGATGTTGCGCGCTTCTTCAGAGGTCTCAACATTGCTAAGTATGTACGGATGAGTTTTTATTTTTAAATCTTTTGTTAGCCATCATTCAAAGCTAAAATATTTTTTTCTACAATTGATCATTTAAGACAGAAAATGTAGTCATATTTCTGAATTATGTTTGTAGGGGTGGTGCAGCTCTGTGTCTGAATGCTCAGGGCAGAAGGAATGGTGAGGCCCTTGTACGTTTTGAGAGTGAAGAACACAGAGACTTGGCTTTGCAGAGACATAAACATCACATGGGCTCCAGATATATTGAGGTACATTCAGTAACACTGTTAGTACATTTTTTATTTTTTTCTCAGGTACATTGACATTGCAATGCATGTTAATCACACCCAGATGCAGCTATCTCTGCTTTTCATTCATATACACACACAGTGCAGCAGGGGGAAGCTATATCCAGTGCCCTGGTGAGAAGTGATGGGGAAGGTATCTTGCCCAAGGGTACCTCCAGGCAACCTACAGGTCTGGGATTCAAACCCACAACCTTCTGATTCTGTCAATCAATGTGATGACAAGTGGGTGTGAATGGGATATTAAAAAAAAAAAAATGTCTATCAAAGCCAGATCTTCGTAACCCATTTTTGTGGAAGCTTAGCATGTCAAGATTTGAGATTTCTGAGGACCTCTGAAAACGACCTGTTAATGCTCGCCAGCTAGAAAGAGTCTGGACACCAACAATACAAAGTCTCAGATTGTGTACGAATGGACTAAATTTAAAAACAACTTTTATCTTCCAAAGGAGGATTTGACCAATAATAATCACACCAAGAGCAAGATGTGTAACAGTCTGCAAAGTAACAATGGAACTTTCAAATATGCTAATGTTGATGTTCATGAGTCTTTCATTAGAGGTAGACCAATGGGTCACTGTAGGGGGTTGGCATCCAAAAAGAACAATACTGCCTATCTGTGTTTTACTAAAGACAACATGGACAAGCCTGAAGAAAGGTTTTTGTGGATGGATGAGACTAAAATAGACATTTTTGGTTTAAATGAGATGCATTATGTTTGGAGAAGCACAAGAACCTTATGCCTTCTGTGCAAGATAGTGGTGGTTGGATCATGGTTTGAGTCTTTTTTGCTGCACTTTGGCCATGAGGATTACTGTCATTGAAGGAACAATACATTCTGATTTCTGCCATTGAATTCTAAAGGAAAATGTTGGACATTTGTCCATGAAATTAAAAATAAGTGGGTGTTGCAGCCAGACAACAACCTTTAGCACATAAGTTGTACTGCCAGAGAAATAATGCAGATAATGACCAAGTCAAAGTCATGACCTTAACCTATCAGAAATGTTGTGGGAGTACCTGAGCAATGTCAGGAATACCATCAACAACCAAGAGTTGATGGTCTTCTTTAGAGTGGACTAAATCTCTCTCAAGAAGATATGAAATACTGATTAACAGAATATTAATAAGAAGCATTACAAAATTGAAAATAGTTTTTGTTCTTTTTTTGTAGTGGGTAAAAAATGACTGTTCTTTCAAATTGTGTTTATAATAGAAATATATAGAGAGAAAGATTTTGTTTTTTTTTTTTGTTTTTTTTTTTTTAAATTTTTTTTTTTTTTTGCAGGTTTATAAAGCAACTGGCGAAGACTTCTTAAAGATAGCAGGAGGTAAGGTGAACAACTGTGCAGAATATGGGCATATTGTATGTGACTATTAAAAATGAAAATTGATATCTGTGTTTGGCAGGCACGTCTAATGAAGTAGCTAATTTCCTGTCGCGGGAGAATCAAGTGATTGTCCGTATGCGCGGGTTGCCATTTACTGCCACAGCGGAGCAGGTGCTGCAGTTCTTCTCCCCACTGTGTCCAGTGACAGATGGCAGTGAGGGCATCTTGTTTGTGCGCTTCCCTGATGGCAGGCCCACTGGGGATGCATTTGTCCTGTTTTCCTGCGAGGAGTATGCAGAGAACGCACTGAAAAAGCACAAGGAAATTCTGGGCAAGAGATACATTGAACTATTCAGAAGCACTGCAGCAGAAGTGCAGCAGGTTAGTACAAAAATTATACCGTTTATAGTGCATGGAGAGCAAGTCTTTGTTTTATTAATTACTTTTTCAAAGTTAGTTAAATATGGTATAATATTTATACTCATTTCATATCTTGTAACCATAGGTGAAAGTCTGTTTCCATTTGTTTCTATGCTAATGTTTAGGATGTTTTTTTTTTTTTGTATGCAAAGTTGAAACATTTAATCATTTATAAGATTTAAATCTGCTTACGAACACACGTCATTGTTAGGGTTAAGTTAGGTTATTCAGTTTTTCATTTTAAGACGAGAGAACATAGAACTAAAACTTTGTAGAACAAAGATATTTTTCTAGAACAAAGATCAAATGCGTTGGAACTCTTGTTTTAAGGGGTAACTGTTGTTTTATTCATGGGACTATTAAGCAACTTGGGTTTAATTAGATTTTTTTGCATTATAAAAAAAAAAAAACAGCGAAGTACTTCAGAAAAGCCCTCCTCTTTTTACCCATTTCCTGCTCTGACACACCTGATTTTACTCATTACCTACATGTCTACGCTGTCCAACGGCTGAATCAAATGTACTGGCAAAGGAAAGTTACTATTATGTACTGTGACACTGGGCTGGGATTTTGACATTTTATTTTTTTTTTTACATGTATTTGACAGGCATTTACAACTGCATTATAAGCTAACTTGGCACTATCCATGTATAATCTTTACACTCAAGATTCCTTAAGTGAATAGGTTTAAATGGGGTCTTGGGAGTAAACGTGAATATTTTGTTTTTTCCCACAGAAGTGTGTGATTTCATGAAAGTAGGCCAGTGGCTTTGCCATTTTAAAATGTATAATTATAAAATAAGCTGATATTTTCTGTATCGACTAAGGAAGTATTAAGCATTGTGCACAGGTGTTGTGCTCATACACAAAGTTTAATTTTACAAATGATTTAACAATTATTTCAGAGTTGTACTGACTATGCCAAGTACACCTGCGCTCACACACACAGGGTGTGTATCAGATTGTGTAAAGGTTGCAGAGACGGTGAAATTTTTTTTATTACCTCTTAGACAAGAACAAACAGGAGTATCCTATTGGCATCCATCCAACTACACTGACTATAAACTTTTTGAAATAAAAGTGCCAAAATTGTAGTCTTTACAATGCATTCAAAGGGTTGTTGTTTTTTTTTTTTGTTAAAGAGCCATTCAGTGAAAAATTTAACTGTGAGGTATATGTAATATTAAGCAAAAGAAAAAATTAAATAACAAAGCGACCTTTTGACCATTTGCCTTAAAAGGATTTAAAAATTTAAATAAGCATGTGTTATTTGTTGGTGTGCAATAACCTAATATTAAAGACTTAACAGTTTTATTTTGAGAAAAAATATGGCATTTAACTATTTGTACCATGATCATTGACCGTGCTTCCTTAAGAACAATGCCTGAATTATATCCACACTTTTTAACAGTTTGAACCACTGTTGTCGCATAAAATATTTGTAAATGAATTTAACCACATTTTGTTTGTTGGAACAAACCAAATATTCAACAAAAATATTATTTAGGCAAAACCTGCTCTACATATATTGTATTTAATTGTATTGAATTTAATTCAGTAAAGAATGAAGTAATTTATATGTCTGAATATAAATGTCTTGTCCACATGGTATCTTTTTTTGTATCAGGTGTTGAACAAGTACTCTTCGGCTCCACTGATTCCTGTTGCTCCTGCCCCCATCCTGCCAGTAGTGCCACAGCCTACGTTTATGCCATCACCAGCTACAGTTGCTGCAGTAGTTGGAACTAGGGACTGTTTGAGACTGAGAGGTCTACCATACGATGCCTCTGTTCAGGACATATTACTCTTCCTGGGTGAATATACTGCTGACATCAGACCACATGGGGTACACATGGTTCTTAACCAGCAGGTAAATATTCCCACCTAGATAGCAATGCTTTGTAAAACGAAACAACTACTAAGTATTTTAACAAATACACATACCAGCATGTCAGTGATTTGTTGGGTAACATTAAAATAGCTCCATATGGTTTCTGTCTTATTTTGAAGACTTAATTGTCTTATTTTGTCATATTTGTGAGTTATGAAAAAATAGTAAGGCAAAGTGCACACACTGAGTTCACCCACATTACTTCAATGTGGAAGACACTGTAATCACAGTGCGTTCAACTAGAGCTTCAACGTGATTGGAATTCATTCATTTTCTATATAATAATTATATCAGTGATATTAAAGGTATTATGCATTTGTCCTCACTTTACATCAGTTCGGCATTTTAAGTAAACTCTCACACCAATGGCATATTCACTGTCTAGCCACTTTATTTTTTAGGCAACTGAAATATTGATCACACCCAAAACAAGCTGCCATACTGACCGAATAAAGATGAAACTGACAGAACATATTTGGGCAACATAATAAGCGAAACATAATCTGTGTATAGGGGTATGTTGTCCATGTCGATGTTAAAAGCTTTTTACATTGTTCAACAAGTATTTACTGTTTTGGCACTCTCAGTTTTTATGGCAGTTGGGGGGATCCATGTGTTGTTGACAAGTGTTATCAATAGAAATGTCATGCTCTAATCAATCTGATCATTTTTTGTCAAACAAAGAATCTGACTTTGTGCACCTCATAGCCCCTTGCATCGACTTAACATAATCAAGAACTGGTGCTAAAGTCAGGATACATGCTAAAGAAGTCAATATGACCATAAAGCAACAATAAAAACAATGACCGTAGCAACAAACCAAACAATGCTCATTTAATAAATGCCAAAATAATACTGAAAAATTATGAACACATTACTTTTTTACATTTTTTGCTTCTCTGTATTGTAGCTTAAGGTTTGTCCTGTTCTGGACTGACACATAACAGAAGCTTCAAAGTAATTACTTACATGATTAACATTTAAGGTTGGTTCATCCACACTTAAAACAAATTGTCTATTCAGGGGCGTCCTTCAGGTGATGCATTCATCCAGATGCGATCAGTGGAAAGGGCATACCTGGCAGCACAGCGCTGCCACAGGCGAAGCATGAAGGAACGCTATGTGGAGGTATTCCCCTGCTCAGCGCAGGAGATGAACATCGTGCTGATGGGAGGTTCACTTTCCAGGAGTGGCCTCTCGCCACCGCCATGTAAGTTACGACGTAAGTGCCTCTGGGCTGCGGGGCTGCTTCTCTCAGCTGTGTGCGCGGGTAGGTGGCGCTTTACACCTTCCTCTTCTTTCTTCCCTTTTTCTCCTTCACTCATCCTGAGGTCTCTGGTTCATGCCAATCCAGTAGAGAACAAGAGTGGGCAGCAGGAGTGGTAGGAATCTTCTGGGTGAATGTTTGTTTTGTGTCTCTCTGATGATTGTGGTGACCAATTCCACCTTACTCTTTACAACTGGGGCTTTAATATGGGATTTTGTGGAGTAAAATTTGTGATCAGGGTTCCCGTTTAATTTCACAAAAGTACATGCATAATTTCTCAAGCACCAGATGTGTCATGAAAAAACCAGGGTGGTGTAATGTTCTGTTTGTTGCAGAGTAGATTTCTCTCATCCTCTGTTCTAATCTAAAATAAGTGATCAAGTTGCTTATTCTTTCTTCCCCAATCAACCTACAATCAACTCTCACAGGACCCAAAAAGGTTTGGGAAAAGTAATAAAAAATAAACCCTTATCATTAGCCCTTGAAAGCACTTCTGGTCTTGTAGTGGATGTTGTTGGTGAGGCTTGGGAAGGTTTCACACCTCACTAGTTGCTGAATTACGGTGGCAGACACTGATGGTTGAGGGAAGTTTTGATTGCTGCATGCTTTTATATGTTATTACATTTTAAAGAAGAGAGTGTACTACATTAATGTTTGATTGTAGAAAAGTATCAATAAATACATATGGTTTACACTTAAATGTGAAATTAAATTCAAATGTCTGAAAAAATGCAAATTTGATTATAATTAGTTTCTTGTACATCTCCCATGCACAAGAAATAAGTAATGGGCTTTGAGACGGTCTTTAAGAACAGCTGCTCGTTATGACCTTGTTTAATTTAAGGGTTATAATTTACAGGGTAGAAGCTGAGAGCAAACAAACGGACACATAACAGCTCAGGAAATTTTAACAGTAACTAAGGCCCTGAATATACCACACAACTTTTAGCGTTTTGCTGAAACAATCAAAACATTTCCATCCATTATCAATGTTTTATCTTTTTTATACTCTTTGATTATATAAATATATAGTTTAACATTTTTTTTTCACTTGGCATATCTATATCATAATTTGCCATGTTTTGCCTCAAAAATATATACTGTTAATATCTGCAAACTTTTATGTTTTTTTTCTTGATTATTTCTCTTTCTATTGTTGTTTTAATTTATTACGCCAAAATACATGGATGGAAACACAGCTTTTCCAGATTTTGAAATATGAGAATTAATTGAACGTCACAATTGCCAGTTTATTAACTTAAATTTAATTAAGCAGCAGGGCTATTTCACAGGGAGTAATAGATCAAGATCAGTTCATAATGATCTTAATGTAGTTATTTGAGAATAGATTGGGTGCACTTTAATCATCTGGGTAGATTCAGATATGAATGATACGAAAGCATCTCTAACTTCTGCAGAGGTGCAGTGTTGTGTAATCTTTGTTTATTTACTAATTATGTAGGTAAAAGGAATGTTTTTGCATGTTGCTTGCAAAATGTTTTGGTCTTAATTTTACATTGACATTTGTGTGCTGGCGAAACATTAGATTACATACCTAGGAACTAAGAAAGCTTATCATTTTTATTTGGCTTCTTCGGGTTTTTCTCTTCTTATTTGCTTAAGATAAACAAAATGATTGTAAAATCACAATCATTTACATGAAAGTTAATTGTCAGCTAAAATTTCCTGATCATGACAGGCCTAGTGAGTAGTTCATTGTTTGTGTGCATGGGTGACTGCATGAGTTTCTTAAAACAAACAATGAATAGGTTCATGTTAGAAAGTTATGAACTATAATTGAAAAATTAGGCCTTAAAGATTGTTACAGGGATTGAACATAGAGGTTCAGAAAGAGGTGTCAGACATGGGACTCTCATCATTCCCTGGCACAGTTCCTCAAACTACTTTCTTCTGAAGAGTCATACCTCTAGACTGCAAAGGTTTTCTGAAACCAATTACAGTTGTTCTGTCCATTACATGTATCAAACCCAAGGTGAAGTAAAGTTTGACAGGTTATGATTTGATATGGTCAAGAAAAGACGGAGATGCTAGAAGCCAAGTGGTCATCTTGTGATTGAAGTTGTCTGGCATGAGTATTACTCATGTCACTAACATTCATTTTATATCCACTCCCTCCTCACTTCATTGCAGGTCTCTCATCTGCGTCTTATTCGTTCCCTCCTGGAGGGCCTGTGCTTCCTGCTGGAGCAGTACTTCCTGCTGGGGCAGTACTACCAGTGGAGGCAGCAGCTATCTATCCCTCTCAGTTCCTGTTAAGTCCACGTCCACTAGCACCATCTCCTTTCTACCCAGCTAACAACCAGATGTATATGAACTACACTGCCTACTATCCAAGGTAAGGATTAATAATCATTATCATTCTTATAGCCTATCATAAGAGCATATGCATATCTCTAACTGTGAGTAACATCTGAAAATTCCTGCAAAAAATGGTTGATTAATTGTTTTGACATTTGCCTTATATATTTACATCCTCTTTTAATAAACTAGCCCTCGGTCATTAATTTATTCAGACCACTATTAGTTAAATAATTAAATAAATAAATAAAAGACACACACACACTCTCTCACACACACACACAGGGACACCAATAAAAACAGTTTGCTTAGTGATCGGTTAGACACTTATGAATGTGCTGACTGGGTGTTTTTCATACATTATGTATTTTTGATGTTGCCTTGTGTTCTCTGAATATTATTTTGTAGTTTCACATTTACTGAGCAGTGGATTTCCTATAATACTTCAGATAATACTGCAGATTTCTAGAACTTAATTAAACAGCAATATGACTCTGCTTTTCTGAGCATATTGCAATATTGCCACATGATAAAAATCCTGAACAACTGCCAGTTGTAATACAAAGTGTGCGCAATGTGTTTTATTAGATTTAGTGTGGTGAAACATTGAATACAAAGTAATTGTACAGTTTGTCATAAACAAGCATTTGTACTATAAAATACCACCAAAAACTACAGAAACTTTGAAGTTTGGCACATTGGCCCATTTTTATGCACTCAGATGTCACAATAAGTATCGTATTATATGACTGTATTGTTTTTGTTAAACATATTAATATTTATGCTCACATACTGTTATACTTCAGAAGCAAAAAAGTACGAATGTTTTACATTCTTAAAAATGATCAAGCATTTTAAATCTAATCCAATCTTCAAACTTAAGGTTCAATTAATACATAATTATCTTACTTGATTAATGCTGTTTTTTTTACACTAATCAAATGTAATGCATAAAATTGGTACATAAGTTGCACTTAAAATAAAAAACTTATTTTTCACCATCCACAACAATTTTAGTTACTGTTCCTTCCAGATTGACACTCTAGTTAATTAGGGCTGTATCTTTTTTACATCAATATAGCAATTTCAAAGTTCATTGGTCAAATAACAAGGAATGCAATTGAAAGAATTGGGGAAGGAAATTGAGGAAGTTTATTAATAAAAAACTTCAATATTAAAATATGGTGTTTAGCTGCTGCACACATTTTGTTTTCCTTGCTTTAATCCACCAGATTTAACTCAGTAAAGGCTCCTTAGTAGGCTTGATAGAAATTATTTGAGATTAATCATAATCATTGAGCATTTTCCATCATTGTTAAATTATTATTATTAGATTGATATTTTATCATTTTTATTTTTTATTAGGTTATCAAAAATTGTCACAAAGTGTGTGAAGTCTGGGTTCATCTGAAGGAAAAACAAAAGGAAACTGAAGGAACATTTAGTAAATTTGACTCCTTAAAAAGAGAGCTAGGACATGCAGCTAGTCAGCTGATTTGAGCAATCTGTATCTGTGTGCTTAACATATCTGCCCTCATCAAAGATGAATCGTCATGAAATTCAAGCAAGTTTGATGTACAGAACTGTGTAAAAGTTTTAGGCAGGTGTGAAAAAATGCTGTAAACAAAGAATGCTGAGAAATGGAAGTGTTAATCATTTATTTTCAACAATCAACAAAATGCAGTGAATGAACAAAAGAGAAATCTAAATCCAATCAATATTTGGTGTGACCACCCTTTGCCTTTTAAACAGCATCAATCCTTTTAGGTACTCTTGCACACAGTTTTTGAAGGAACTCGGCTGGTAGGTTTTTCCAAACATGACTGTGTTTCAACCTACATGTGACATTGATGATCATCAGCACCTGTTTGGTAAAATTGGTTGATCAGATACTGACTATAATCCTACAAAATCCCTGACTTTGTGCAAGTGTACCTAGAAGAACTGATGCTGGTCTGAAGGCAAAAGGTAGTAACAGCAAATATTGATTTGATTTAGATTTTTCTTTTGTTCGCTCACTTTGCATTTTGTAAGTGGATAAAAATAAACAATCATTATTTATTTATATTTCTGAAAGCATTATTTGTTTACAGCATTTTTTCACACCTGCCTAAAACTTTTGAACGGGTCTGTGTGTCAGTGGATCAGGTCTGGTGAGCTTGCAGGAACTAGCTGTATTCTAATGTCAAGAAAGAGGCACAGGTCTTGGTTGAGGAGGGGTAGGTTGGGTTTTGAAACAGCAGAAATAACGACAATGTTAAATTACCTTCAAATATTATAAATATTTAAGTATATCATTTATAAGTTACACTTTAAGAAACCTAGCTGTCTAAAATGGTCAATCCCACCTTACATTAACACTAGAGAACAGCAATAAATTTTTTTTATTTTTTTTATGTAACTAGGTCATTGGCATCAGGTATTCTAAAATATTTATTATACATTTATTTTGATAAACATTTTTACTTTTACTTTGCAGTCTTGCAAGCTGTTGGTAGTTATATTTTGTAATCATATTTTAAATCGCTTGCACAAACATTTCAATCCAGATGATGCATCAAACCAATCTAAATGTTTATTTATATAGTACACTAAGGCCAAGCAATATAAAAGTATAAAATACTCTACATATTGACCTAGAACAAAGACTAAATGTATTGCATGAAGCAGAATTTACAAATACATTACATTGTATGCATGACAAATACATTCAATGTAATACTAAACTTGTTAGAATTTTTTTTTTTTTCTTGTTGAGTTGTTAGTTTTATCTTGTATTTAAAGTTGTCATGTTGACTTCAGCCCCCCAGGCTCCCCACCCAACATGGGCTACTTCCCCACAAGCCATGCCCCCACAGCAGGATCTGTTCTCTCCAACCCACCCACAGCACTAATCAGGATGCAAAGCCACACCTCTACTCATGCCTACACCACTGGAGTTAAAGAGATCCTCAGCATGGTACAGGGTTATCAGGTGGGTCTAAAACCACAAGTAGGAAATTTATTCATTCAATTAGTGTTGTTTGTTTTCCAATTGAAAATTAAAAGTTAACACATCCTCTACAGGGGACTAGCCTAAATTTTTCACAAATATTAGTGCATAATTTCTGTATGCGTGCTGTTCTTTAAGGTACTGTAAAAATTTCAATTCAATTCAGTTAAATTAAAAAGGTCAAATTTTTGCCTATTTGTTAAACTCATTAATTAAGCAGTATTTTATTTATTGAAAGAAAATATTTTGCAACATCACTTCAAAAAAAAAAAAGTCATTTTAATTGGCAATTAATTAAATGCTAATTCTGAGTTTTTCATCTTAAGCAGAGATATTAAGAAAACTTTCATAAGGACAGTTTCTCATGTAGTGAATACCATGCCACCGTGTTACACCGAGAATTAGAAAATGAATGTAGACAAGTTCATCTATCTGTCCTAAACTAAATTAGAAAGTGAGGGTGTGGTATGTTTAGGGCTGGGTAGAGAACATCTGGGTGTGTTCTGTGTCCTGTGGCATTAGAGATTTAGACGCTTCAGAGATCAGGAAAAACAGTTGCATAGTTCTCGGGTGCATTGTCACACTCCTTCAATAACCCAAACAGGTTCCTCTGGTCTGGATTACTCTGACACACACACACACACACACACACACACAGGGTGTGGTGTGTGAGCCTGCTGTAACATGATTCTCTCATTCTATGTTCGTTCTTCCTCCTCAGAACTTTCCTATTTTGGTTGAGTGAATGTATTTATTAATACATAAATATTCCATATTAGATAATAGATCTAATTCTAGATATTTACTATGTAGCTGATCTCAAAGATAACTTGAGAATTGCAACATGACAAAGTTGACATTACTTGATTATAAATAATCTTTCTTAAGTGAACATTTAAGTCCTGATGCAAACTCAAGAACCTTAAAATAGTAATTGATTTGGGTATTTGTCAGTTAAGGAATGTGGATAGCCTGCTATCTTCACTCCCTGAAGTTTCTAGTTGCAGTCTGTTGTGCATCTGATTTAATGCATCTCTTTACCTTGTCCAATAATCGTGAGGGTCCCCACCGACTGCCAGAGAGCAGAGGTGTAGCCTAACCTTTTTATGAACAGTCCAGTTACTGTTCCCTTTTTTAGACGCATCTGGCCTGTTATACTTTACAAATGTAAGATTATTGAGGTTAATTGATTGCTGCTGTGTGTGATCCTCTATGTGCGCACACACACCACTCTATAATATGGCCCTGCAGATTAAATGTATAGAAATGCTCTTCATATAGGCATGTATGAGGGTATTTATCATTTTTAAAGTTTTTCATTGTGAAGATCCTACCTTGCCTTAATTTTTAATTTCTTAATAAAAGTAAGGGTGCAAGTTGTATTCTCATTCTCTCTCTCTCTCTCTCTCTCTCTCTCTCTCAGCCTAGCAACAATGATGCCTTGGTTACTCTTCCCTCCCTGCTGTCAGCCAAACAGCCTATTGGAGACCAGAGTCTTGGAGGTGGAGCCTATCTGGACTTGCAGCTGCTATAAGCCATGCCAGTAATGAGGCCACACCACTTCACTCAAAGATTTTAGTTTTGGCCCCAAACGCAGCAAGTTATATCATTGTAGCTATTTATGTGAAAATACATGTTTTGAAATATGAGCTTTTTTATAAGTTGCACATTTATATGTATTAGTATATGTTATAATATTCTTCTCGTAAGCAAGTAACGAAGATGCGTGTGTGTGTGTGTGTGTGAGTGTGTGTGTGTGTGTGTGTTTTCGTGTATTTGAACACTGAATTCAATCACTCAGGAAAGAAATCCATAAATGAAAATCAGCATACTTTGTTTCTGCTTTTTGTATGAACCATTTTTCTTCCAATAGAATTACTCATTAGATTTTCAGTTCATGTCAAGGGTTTAGATGCCTGCACACATCTGTAAGTGTGTAAAGCATACTCCACACATGCTGGTGTTTTTGTGTTTGTGTTGGTATGACTGTGTCTTTATCCCAGCTGTTTGGACTGTACTGCACTGCACATACTGTGGTACGTATGAGTATGAATACAGCCGTATGCAAAAGTTTGGGCACTGCTGGTCAGAGTACATTTACTGAGGATGTTCAAATGAAACTATATTAATGCCCTCTACAAGAACAAACCTTTTTCTCCAAATTTAGAGCACAATGTCTATTTATTCATTTATAAGGTAAATTCTAACTTGTGCCAAAACTTGTGCAGAGGCCATTTTATATTTTTCAGTTTTACCCCTCCAAAATGATAAGTTAGGCAAATAAATAGTATTTGCACAAAATGTACAAAAGTTTGTTCTCTGGTCCTTGTAGAGGATTCCTTACAAAATCAACATAGGGTGGCGGTGGTCTAGTGGTAGGGTACTTGCCTACAGACCTCTGGATCAAGAGGTCCCCGGTTCAAATCCCTACCACCACAGCACTACCACCACTGGGTCCCGGAACAAGACCCTTAACCCTGAGTTGCTCCAGGGGGATTGTCCCTGTAATTAGGACATGTAAGTCGTCAGCTAAATGCTGTAAATGTAAACATGATGTGTAATTTAACCAGAGATGCCAAAAATTGCATATATGCCCCTGAGCAAGCAGAGAATGTTCATCACTACTTTTGTGGGGGAAGGCACTTTTGTTTATTAATGTTTTATTAAATGTAAATTCTTTTATCAACAAAAAGAAAGCAAAAAAAAAGTCCTCGTGAAGAGGAGATTGCTTCACTCTTTGCTGTGGCATTTAATCAGGAGCAGTGCAGTGAGAATTCTGAATGCACTGAGTGCACTGGCTATTCTTTCATGGGATTTCTCTTGAGAAGTTAAAGACAAATCATAGAAACAAGCATGAAGAAAAAAAACGTGTTTTTCCTCTTATGTTTGGTGGTCTGCTGTAGATTTGGGATTCACACAATTACCTTGATGTAACAAGCAAGGTATAATTACTGTGGTCATGTTGAAAAGAAAATTTCAGGTTTGTTATTTTAGACTCACCCTAAAGACCTACTCTCCCCAAAGACCTGCTGCTCTCCCATTTTCACTTGAAACCAGGTGCGCGTGTTATTGTGTGTTTTTGCATGTGTGTAATGGTAAAACAAATATGCTTGGTAAAGCTTCCACTATGAAGTTCAAAGAACTAACTGACACTAATGTTTACAAGGTACACCAAATCCTCACACTGCAGAAAGCAGTTTGGTGAGGGCAGGGGTGGCGGCATCCTCACTGCATAAACATGATTGTGTGCAGTAATCATTTCGCCACAAAGCTTTCAGGGCCAGAATCAGGAACAACAGGTACTTATTGTACTCGGTATATGTGTGAGTGTGAGTGTGAGTGTGAGTGTGAGTGTGAGTGTGAGTGTGTGTGTGTGTGTGTGTGTGTGTGTGTGTGTGTGTGTGTTTTGGCTGTTGATGTGCCTTATCATTTTGACATGTCCCCTTCAACCAATTGTACGGTTGAACAAATGGACTGCTTAGTGCATTTCTAGTTAACTGATTTAAACCTATTGACTGTATGAGTTTTGTGAGTCTTTGGCCATGCATACTCACCATAATCTGCATGTACTTACTGCACTCAGCGAGTGTTTTGGACTTACTATAACACATTTGTATTTCAAACTGATGTGTGTTTATTAATATCTTTGTGAGCATGTTTTGTTGATTCATGTAATGCCGTCTGATGTGCTAGCCTTTTGCAAGTGTAATGAATGCATAGGCCTACAATTGATTAATGCTCATTGCTATTCAGTAATGATTTTCATGCATGCCTTAGCTTTTATAAAAATGTAGGATTAAAATATTTCATAATTCACCTTTTTATGTAGTTCCTTGCCGGATGTGCCAACAGGAAACAGTACTCAGAGCACTACTCTTATGATATCTTCTATTCCAATTTATTTTGCTGCACTACTGCTCAAATGTTTGGAATCATTTATTGCATTGAAGGATGTAGATGCATTTAAAATGATACTAATAGGCTATACTGTAATAGGCTATATAATTGGCTATACTGTGCAATTTCACAGTACCTGAAAGAAATTAATCATTTGGATTATTTAAAAATGACTGAGAAAAATCCACTGCAACAAGAGCCAATATCAGCTAACAGCAATGCTGTCCAAGTAATGAATAATATACAATATGGTAAATGTCCAAATTTGAATGGTAGTATATCACTGGAGAAAGTACGTGTATCCTTTGTTTGGCTGTTATACTTTTGGAGAAAGTGTTATTTTATTTTGATATTTTATGTTAACTTAAAAGAAAATAAAGCAGAGTTAACAACTTAATGGAACCAAATGAATGTTTATTTACATGTATATGTACATTTTCTGCAAATTCAAAAGAATCATTTGAGAAGCCATTTTGGAAACTTTACTGTATTTTAATATGCAAGTCATATCTCTCGGAAAGATGAGATTTAATGCTCTGAAAATATAATTACTTGTTTTTTTTCTGGTTGAAGGTTTGGTTTTTAACACTTTCATGTCTTTATGCAGCGCACCTTTCAATGTAAATGCATGACTATTGCCATCTAGTGGGCCATGAAAACTACACTGTGTGCTGCATATTCCTGAGCTTTTTTTTTTTTTTTTTTCACAAGTAAACACACATAAAGGAGACACTTAAATTTGACTTTGGACCACAAAACAGTTCTTTACAGTACATTATGGCACTGCTGATATTTAAACTGTATTATTGTTACCATAAATCTTAGTTCCCACAGATTAATAAACCAGTGAGACTAGGCCACAGAAATAATTTATGTAAGATATTTTTGAGGATTGGGGTGTCCAGTGTTGATGAACAGGTGACCCGATTCATTCATTAATTTGTTGTTTATTTCTGAGAAATAGAGGGGCATATAAAATTAATACTGTGTGAAAAATGTATACTGTACCATGTTAGCAAAAGTTTTCTTCAAAATGCTTAAAAGCTTCCATGAAAACAAAATAATGTTAATTTTTTACATGGTATGTACAACATGTACAATAGATTAATTCAGACTGAACTCAAAACTGGCAAATCACTCTGACATTTGCATGAGTTTACACCAAGTGCATTGCATTGAGAAGATTGAACACAGAGGCATGAAGATTGAACAAAAAGTAAAATACAAACCCATTATGCAACATTAAGAATTTTGAGGCACAATTCCAAAGCCATAAGGACAAATAAATATAGAAAGTACACAAAATATTCCTGGGGGCTGTTATAAACAGTTAATGTACAGGTGTGATTTATCAGCATTATTAATAAAAACAGACTTACATATATACATACAGTGGCCTCCATAATGTTTGGAACAAAGACGGATTTTTCCATGATTTGCTCTTCTGATCCTCAGAGTAAAATTTTTAACCAAACAATTCGGAAGGGGTTTAATGTGCACATTCAGGTGTTTTAAAGTTATTTACATACATTTCAGTTTCACCATGTAGTAATTACAACACTTTTAACACATACTCACCCTCTTTTAAGGGCACCATAGTGTTTGGCACAAAGAAATGTTAGGAATATTAAAGCAGTCACGTTAAGTACTTTTTTGCAGATCCCTTTTATGCAATGATGGTTTGAAATCTGTGATTCATAGACATCACCAAGTGTTGAATATCTTCTCTACTGATGCCCTGCCAAACCTCTACTGTCACAACTTTCCACTCCTGCTTGTTTTGGAGGCTTGTTTGGAGGCCTTTATGTTTCTTCTCCAACATAAGAAGTTGGATTTAAATCAGGTGACTCAGTTTAGGTGAGTTTAAATCAGGTGACTCCAATTTTTTAGCTTTGAGAAACTCCCATTCCACAGAAACACCTGTGAAATCAATTGTCCCAAACATTATGGTGTCTTGAAATGAGGGGGACTGTGTATAACAAGTGTCATAATTTATTCATGGTGAAACTGAAATGTATGCAAATCATTTAAAATTAAAATCTGACAAAAAAAACTTTAATCCAACTGGAATTGTTTGAGAGAGGGGAAATCAATTAATCAAATGAAATAATGAAAAAAGGGATCTTTGTCCCAAACATTATGGAGGGCAGTGTATATCTAAAATATGTAGGGATTAATTAAGGTAAGTTTTATTATATAACATATCTGGATGTGGATACAGTTTCAGAGTTCAGTCATTAGTAATGCCCTCAGCAGTTTTTCTCTATCCATTCTCAGCTCTTCACTGCTTAATACACACACACACACACAAACAGATGCAGAAAAAACAAAATGCACACATACAAACGGGTACAAAGAGAAAAAGAACAATAAAACATACGGGTTAAGCAAGAGGATAGAAGAAAGGTCAAACATGAAAGATCAAAGTATGTTTGTGTGTCTATATATATATATATATATATATATATATATATATATATATATATATATATATGCAATATTTGATAAACATTTAACTTTACCTAATTAAAATAAGATCTTGCAGGTTTCACTTCTTATCCTGGTCTATTAAAAAGTCAGTGCTCTCCCTTGGAGAGTATAAAGATTGCTGAACACAGCCTTATACGTCCCTGCAAATGCCCTGCCCTGTTTATCACCATATTTACATGGTTCAAGTAATATCTTAGGCGATCCATCAAGAACAGAGATAACGTATTAAAAATGATTTAAAGTGACTAATAGGGACAACCCTTTTATATTCATGTATATGTGTGTTTTACCTGTCTGAGTGTGGACTGAATGGCAGCAGATGAGGAACTGGGCTGGGATAGAACAGAGGGGATTTGTCACAGTGCTCCAATGGAGAGGCACTTTTTTGCTGAAGAATAAAACGTTTCTTTAGTTAAAAAGAATAAACTGCACAGCGATACAAACAGATAAATGTCAGAACATACCGGTGGGTAGATCGGTGGCTGGACCTGTTTATCCAGCGAATTGTTTGATACCGATTTCCCTATGCTGCTCTCAGAAGAAATGGCTGCAAGTGCTTCAGGGAGATCGTCTTCATCACTGTGGTTACTATTGGATACAAGGAAGTGTGTTTGGTACTGTGAATCTCTAGAGGCTTTTTCATCTTAACAGTTCAGTCTCAATGCAATTCTGTTGTGAATTCTTTAAACCCAATTTGGTTATGGCCAAATCGACCTGCTAGCTAGGTCAGAGATCAACTAAACTACCACATTCTGTTTAGCAGTAAAGAAAAATAACAGCGTCTTGGACAAAAACATACAACAACATTTTACTGCTTCTTTATCTAACTTTAGGTAAAGTTATCTAACTCTATCTTGATCTAAAAGGTCTACACAGTGAGCTACCAGTCAATTTTCATATAATAAGTCTAATTAAAACAAACAACTGAAAACCATTACCAAAGAAGAAAACAGCAATTTGATGAAGTCAGTGGGACGCAGGCTTGATGCAAATATTACAAGCCTGGAATATGCAACCAAATATTAAGTGTAATTTACTTTAACTTACTTCAAAACTTTGTTTCTACATTTTTGCTCACTTGCAAAACTGGGTGCTAAGATATAAAATGCATTTTGTTCTATGCAATCAAACAGATCTAGATGCAAATACCAGGAAATAGAAAGTCAATATTTGATCTCTCATCTCTTCATCCCTAGGCTCAAAGTATTCATTTTTATAAATATGACACCTCAATGAACTGGCTTTAAACTTAAATCTAGACTGAAATTTGACCACGAGGGGGCATCAACGACCCCTGTGAACACAAACTACTATGCCATATTGTTTTTCCTCCCACAGTGATTTCTTACTGTTCTAAATGTTCTAACTTTATCTTTAGAAAACAAGAATTAGAAGCTTAATGAGAACAGAATTCTCAAGCAAAGGAAAGCTGAACTCAATTCTTAGATTATATGCTCTCTGAAAACCACATGGATTCAACAAAAACTGCCCACCACCTAGTGAAAGTGATTTTGTTCATTTTAAATGGTATAGTAATTTCTTGCCTCTTGCCTTTTACTTGTAGTTCAAGAATTCAGATAAGTCTCCTATTTTCTAGCTTAGCAGCTCTCAGCAAAATACTGATAACATAATACATGTTACAAAGTCCTTTAGGGAAGCTTTTAAGGTCAGGTCAGGTGTTCCTAGGTCTTTGCCCATGCATCTTTCATGCCACTGCCAACTCAGCTTCTGAAGGTGAAACTCTCTCCAATGGTTTAATCTCTTTTATCTTCTTGTTAAAATGTGAGGAAACGTTTAGTGCTTCAGTCTGCTTCATTTTTTATTGTATGGAAGAGATGTAAAATTAACTGTCGTCCTCCTTGTTAGGCACATGGTCCAGTAGATACAATTAGATACATTAGCCAGCAGTCCTTACATGAAGGGCAAGCATATTTCTGCTCATCTATGCACATACAAGAAGAGTAAGGACAATGATTAAGCATTTCCTCTGATAGAAATGCAAAAATTGTTTGAGCTTGTTATGCACAAAGGCTCTCATTTCATCGAAGCAGCAGGAAAGTAGCAGAAAAAAAGAGCAGAGAAGTCAGAACCTTGCAAGTAAGAACATCTAGCTGACCATTCCAGTAGCAAGAATGAGCCTGTTCCTTATGTATTGTTGAGGAATACGTCTCCAAGCTTCCTGAAGGGCAAAGTTTTTGCTCATTTACCAGTTACAGGGGATTGTTTTTGCTATCTTAAGCAATACTATGACCTATGAAATAATCATTCAAGAATAAAAAAGGCATCTAACTTAAGACATGAAACAATAAGAAACAGGTGTAGATGATTCCAGATGATCAGGATGATCAGGCACTTTGCAACCAGTTGCAATGAAATATTTGTTCCCATTTCTTTCATTTGATCGATATGCCAAAGACAAGATTGTTTGAGACATAAAATATACGTAGTGAGTTGTCTGACTAACAACACATTGAGACAAGGATAGGCTAATTTGAAAAACATCCTCTAGATCTAGGACTTGGTCACATCATAGTGAACATCATGAAGAAGCATCCGTAATCTCTAGTGTCATTGTTGATGATAATAGGGGAGTGTAAGGAGATTGCCGTTCAATAGGTGGTAGAACCACTAGAAATGTACAATGATAGCATGTAATTGGAGAAGATGAGGGCAAAGTGTACTCTGAAGGTGATAAGGGAGGTCTCCTTGATTTCCTATGCCTCCAACACGTGTGCAAGATAGAAGTAAAAAAACTACCAGTTTGTAGTAGTGGGCCAAGTGAGGATTTGTGAAACACTGAAATATTTAAAGCAGTTTCAGAACTAACTGAATATAGCAAGCTTACTTTTGCTATAACTACAGTGTGATAATGCTGTTGTGCATGTGTACATGACTTTATATTTCTAATAAATTCAAATTTATTACCCTGGGGGGACTATCAATGCATAAGATTAATACATATTATGGAGAACCTAAACTAAACATATTTCCATAACGGATTGGTCATGGTCTGGGTTAATAGAGACTACCACTAGTACTGTTAGGCAACAGGGAGAAGAAGAAGAGTAGGAAGGCATGTCTGGAGGCAGGAGAGAAGGAAGTGAAGGTAGGAGGAACTTGGAAGAAATGGGGTAGGTGTTCTCCTGAAAGTATTTTGAAGTTGTCAGATAGGGTTATGAAGCTGGAAGCTGAAGGTGTGATAATGAATGTTGTTAGTGCTTATGCCCAAAAAGTTGGTTATGAGATGGGAAGAAAGAAGAATTATGGAGTGAATAACATGAAGTGATAGTGCAGATATTGGGTTAAGGAGAGGAATGCAGAAGGTCAGATGGTAGTGGATGGAAATGGCTGTAGTAAATACCTATATTTAGAAGAAGAAGCATAGGAAGGTAGATGTGGAGTTTGCATGTGTGAGTTAGTTGGTTTCTCTGTCTTACTGTTGAATTTGCTTTTATAGAGTTTCTGCTGAATTTTAAAACCAGAGGAGTCTCCTACAGGCAGAGGATGTTTCTTTCTTGTAAATACTTAAAAATGTAACAAATGCGGAGCAAGATACATACGGGTGGATTACATCCTTTGCAGGAGGGTCAGATGGGGACAGCTTAGCTAAACAGCGTTGGATGGTGGTCTATAGGATGACAGTGGAGGTTTAGAAGAGGAAGAAAGTAAAGTCAAGGATCAAATGGTGGAAGTAGAAGGACTGTTAGATGGAATTCAGTTCAGAGATTCAAAGATAAAGTACAGGGTGAAAAAAGAGGGGGCAAAGGGTAATGATAAGTCTTATCAGCCACAGTATGGAGTTTTGGGAATGAATAGTGGAAGCTAGGTTAAGAAAAAAAGGGTTGATCAGTGAGCAGCAGTAAGGTTTCATACCAAGAAAGTACACAACAGATGCAATGTTTGCTATGAGGCTGTAGACGGAGAAGTACAGAGAAGGTCAGAAGGAGTTACATTGTGCTTTTGTGGACTTGAAGAAAGCATATGACAGGGTGCTGAGGGAGGAGCTGTGGTTTTGTATGAGAAAGTCAGCTGTGGCAGAGACGTGTGTCAGAATAGTGCAGGATATGTATGAACGCAGTGTGACCGTGGTAAGATCTGCAGTAGGAGTGATGGACACATTTAAAGTAGAGGATTGATTACATTAAGAATCAGCGCTGAGCCCATTCTTGTTTGCAATGGTAATGAACAGCTTGACGGATGAGTTTAGAAAAGAGTCTCAGTAGACTATGATGACTATTGCTGAGCCTGAGGAGAACCTGAGGTGGAGATATGATCTAGAGAGGAGAGGAATTAAAGTGAGTAGGACAAAGACAGTATATATGAATGTGAAGAAAAGAGTTTAGGCAGGTCGGAATGGGTGGAGACAAATGGCAGTAGGGATCTGTGACAGACAGGAACCAGCATGAAAGGAAAGGTTTACAGCAAAGCTTAAAGTAAAGCTTTCAGATTGTCAGGGAAAATGAATCAGAAGAACAATGAACAATATATCTTTGAGGCTTTCGAATTGATTTCAGTTGTTGGTCATTTATTTAATGTGAGGACATATTTTATGATTGCTCATCAGGAAGGTCTCTTGTGAAAGGATATATTTATTAACCTACTTTGTACTTTATAGCTTTTGAAGTGAAGCAAAGTAATGTTTTTTTTTTCTTTGTGGAACATGTTTCATCAACAGGAAATTAAGTTGGCATATGTTTGCTTTAAAATATTCTGGGGGTTAAAACAGAGCTGTGATCAGGATTATTCCTGATACTGTCAGACCAAGGAGCAGCAGGTTTGCTTCCTGTCAAAACAGGTTTAACACATGGAAGTTTCACTTAATGGCCATTTTAAATCACAGTTCAGAGAATTGTTTCGAAACATGTACACTTCAGTTGTTTCACTTGGCACAGCAGTAAAACATCAGCATTATCTATCCCAGCTCTTACTGAACTATAGGCAATAGTTCAGTAATTTGGAAGTTTAGTGTAAATGTCTAATCAGCATTAAAAAAAATCAACAACAGTCAAGTTTTCAACAGGAAGTCAGCAGCCTTATGAAAACTGGCACAACAGCGTCATTTGGAACTGCAGACAATCTCATTCCTGAATCTGAAAAGACTGGGTTGCAAGGGGTTGCTGGAGCCTTTTCCAGCACTCCAGCAAAAGTAGGAGAAACACCCTATAAAAGTCACCAGCACTTTATTTAGTATTTCATTTTCTAGATGGCTTTTAAATGCTCTAGAAAACTATTTTCTTTATCTCTAAACAGAAAACAAAGGAGCATCTCTATTTTCCCACAAATGCTGTGAATGACAGTTTCACTTGCTTTCCATTCTGTCTCTCAAACAGACTAAACACAAATATGCTCAGTCCTTAACTATTCATTCAATAACTAACAGCCATTCTTCTTACATTTAACATAAACAGGCTGATGTTTTTTGACCTGTTTAATTTGTCAACGGATTAGATTAATCTCAATAGATTAGATGTAATGAAATGCTTAATATTTTGAAAGTGAAAGTGACAACCCTTGTCATTGCGAGGTCACAGCACAGCACACGTGAACCACAACGAAATTGGACCTCTGCATTTAACCCATACAAACACCGTGCAGCTATTGAAAGCACCCGGGGAGCAGTGATGGGGACAGTACCTTGCTCAAGGGTGCCTCAGGGCATCCTACTGGTGAGGGAATCGAACCCACAATCTTCCGATGCGGGGGCAACTCCCTAACCACTAGGCCACCGCTGCCGCTTTTCACCAAGATTGCATTTTGATTTGACTTGATTTCTTACATGGTAGTATTACTGCACAGGTTAGAATACAAACTTAATATCCTCATATAAATTAAAGCTCATATGAACAGCACCTTTGATGCTACTAACAAGTCGACTTTTGTGTGTATAGTGTTTGAGTGCATGTGTATGTGACTTACAAGCTGTACTGTCTGACAAGACGCTTACGTCGTTCCACTCTTGGTCTCTCCGTGTTCATACTGCTAGAGGCTGAATCCTGAGAGGAGCTGGGGAGTCTGAAATGATATGTCCAGATAATAAAGACCAATAGGAACAGATGCGCACAAACAGAAAGAGGACTCATCAGCAATGTAATCCACATACATACACACCTGCTATTCTGGTCACCACTGGATGAGTTCCCCTTTGAACTTCCACTTTCACTCTGCATCACATGCTGTGAATAAAAGTGTTTAAATGTAACATGGAATATTAACAGTGAGAGAGAGAGACAGATACAAAGAGAGAGAGAGAGACGATAGAATAGATTGCTAATTAAGGATTTTCTGTTCTTTTATAAACACAAGAAAAACACACCAAAACCATGGTGAGATGTATGTAGCAGATGTAACAGTTACACTCAAAAGAGGATGGATTATTCTTTTAAATTAACCATTTTATAATCTGTTAGATAGGATGCTCTGGCTGATCAAATCTGCAAAACAACAGATGTTGTACAGTATTTATCTGTACAATTACTGTACATATTTTGAAAAGCTCTTATCCATCAAGGCATGGATTCCAGAAGCTGTTTAGGTAAGTGTTATGTCAAAGTAACTTGCATTTGCAAGGACCCAGGGTTTCCCAGCAGAAAATTGTCCATTGCATCACACAGCCTTTCCCAATTAGCCATCTTCCCACAAAGGTTCTCTGGTTAGGAGACGCACACATCTGGCTGTTCACTTAATTTTTATTCATTTATCTATCTATATTTATTTATTTTTATTTAACAGCTTCTCAACAAATTAAAAAAATAGTTTGCTGTCTAACTCATAAATCACATAAAAAACATCTCAGATTTTTGCTTCTGTTCGCAAATATTTTACCATTGAGACAAATAAATAACCCATAAACAAATAACCCCCACATACTTAGGTGTTAATCCACAAAAAAGATCACTGTTTTTCATCTATCTTGACAGATGCAATGTGGTTTAATTATATTGTGAATAATCAAATCCCAGCTTGCCTTGAGATAGAACATAGTGGCCATAAAAATTATATACACATAAATTAGATATAAACAAAACCAGCTCTACAAATTTCCCAAAAGCATTTGGTATGTGATGTAAGTGGTGTAAGTGACTCACTCTCAGAATATTGCTCTTGAGTTGATCTTGTGGGCCACAGGGAGAAGACGGAAGGCTTTTCTCTGATAATGGCTTTTCCTCTGCCTGAGTGCAACAAAATTGGGTGCAAACAGACTTTGGTTTAGGTAGAAATAAATTTTTTTTAATAAACATTTCATTAAGCATTTTCTCTTGCTGCTTTTCAATAACTTTTTAAATAATAACATTAAACAATATTAAACAATGCTATTATTTTAAGGAAATGTATATTACAATAGTAGCAACACTACCATTTTAGGAATAATGCCAAGTCCAAAAAGTATCTCTAATGTTATAGCCAGTTACAATTAGGTCATATTTCTGGAAAATAGAAGGCCCTTCATAAAGTGTTTGACAAGTCCTCTTAATCATATTTGCAAATGCAAAGTACTGTTATTTTGTAAGTAGGAAACAATATAAAACCAATTCTACTGAAAGAGTATACTATGTTTGTCAAACATTTTACTAGAAGCAATCACAAAGCTAATAGATGTTTCTGCTGCTATTTTAATTGCAGCAACCTACTAACAAAAGACCATTCAGTAACATACGGCACTACATAGCACCTTGGCATAGATTCCAACACCCTCTAGAATTGTTCATTCTTCCTAAAAGTATTGCTGTTTAAATGATGGTGGTGGAGGCCAAAAGTCCTTAGTCTCACTTTGGAGTTCAACTGACCTTACGTCTGTGAATATGATGGCCATAGCATATGATTTACATCATTTTCAATCTCATTAAACAATTTAGTGACCTGTCATGCTGGATTTGGACATTGTTATCCTTAGAAAACAAATTAGGACACCCCAATAAATATTCAGTTCTTTATTATGAAATGTTGACGTATAAGTACCCAATCTTGTTTTGATTTATCTTTGGAAAAGAAAGTGATTTAATTGCAGTGATTTAATAACTGTCTATCACATACTGTGTCAATATTGATGTGAAGAGCTGGCCAGGGTATAGAATCTGAGTCCATATGATTTGGACTTGGTAGAGGTCGGTCAAACTCTTCCGGATGTCCAGCAGGAATAACCCATGGCTCTGAAACAAATACAAAGTGGCATACACTGCACATACTGCTTATGTGAACACTAATGAATATTTAAGCTTTAAGCTAGAATTTAATTAATTTGATAATATTGTTCATAAAAATATATACTGTCAAGGCTGCAGAAAATATATTTTACCCCATATACAAAATATTATTATACAATAGAGCCCACAGTGAATCTGTTTTTTACTTGTGATTTTCAGGCCATATAATATGTAATATTCTGCAGCCTATTGGTTCTTTATGAAAAAAATATTGTCTGAAGTTTTAGCTCCAGTTAGTTCAAGTCCAGTTTTTTCCAAAAAGTTGTTTGATGTGAATAGTATCAAATCAGTCACAGCGGATCAACTGTCTCCATTTCTTCCTGTATTTTGCATCTTCCTGCTTCAAACCAACCACCTGCATGTCCTCTCTCACCACATCCATAAACCTCCTCTTTGGTCTTCCTCTTCTCCTCTTTCCTGGCAGCTCCATCTTCAACATCCTCCTTCCAATATAATCCTTGTCTCTCCTCTGCACATGTCCAAACCAACGCAACCTTGCTTCTCTAACCTTGTCTCCAAGACGTCTAACCTGAGCTGTCCCTCTAATATACTCATTTCTAATCCTATCCATCCTCGTCACACCCAACGAAAATCTCAGCATCTTTAACTCTGACACCTCCAGCTCCGCCTCCTGCCTTTTTGTCAGTGCCACCGTCTCCAACCCATACAACATAGCTGGTCTCACTACTGTCCTGTAAACCTTCCCTTTTACTCTAGCTGGTACGCGTCTGTCACAAATCACTCCAGCCACTCTTCTCCACCCATTCCAACCAGCCTGCACTCTCTTCTTCACCTCTCTTCCACACTCGCCGTTACACTGAACTGTTGATCCCAAGTATTTAAACTCCTCCACCTTTGTTACCTCCACTCCCTGCATCCTAACCACTCCACTTTCCTCCCTTTCATTCACACTCATGTATTCTGTCTTTGCCCTACTCACTTTCATTCCTCTCCTCTCCAGAGCATATCTCCATTTCTCAAGGTTCTCCTCAAGCTGCTCCCTACTCTCACTACAGATCACAATATCATCAGCAAACATCATCGTCCACAGAGACTCCTGTCTAACCTCGTCCGTCAACCTGTCCATTACTATTGCAAACAAGAATGGGCTCAGTGCTGATCCTTGATGTAATCCAACCTCTACCTTAAATGCATCAGTCACTCCCACTGCAGACCTCACCACTGTTACACTGCCATCATACATATCCTGAACTACTCTCACATACTTCTCTGTAACACCAGACTTCCTCATACAAAACCACAACTCCTCTCTAGGCACCCTGTCATATGTTTTCTCCAAATCCACAAAGGCACATTGCAGCTCCTTCTGACCTTCTCTGTACTTCTCCATCAACACCCTCAGAGCAAACATTGCATCTGTGGTGCACTTTCTCGGCATAAAACCATACTGCTGTTCACTGATCCTCACCTCTTTTCTTAACCTAGCTTCCACTACTCTTTCCCATAACTTCATGGTGTGGCTGATCAACTTTATCCCTCTATATACCCTTATTCTTGAAGATCGGTACCAGTACACTTCGTCTCCACTCCTCAGGCATCTTCTCACTTGCCAAGATTGTGTTAAACAATCTGGTCAGAAACTCAACTGCCATCTCCCCTAAACATCTCCATGCTTCCACTGGTATGTCATCCAGTCCAACAGCCTTTCCATTCTTCATCCTCTTCATCGCTGCCCTTACTTCCATCTTGTTTATTTGCTGCACTTCCTGGTTAACTCTTCTCACATCATCCAGTCTTCTCTCTCTCTCATTTTCTTCATTCATCAGCTCCTCAAAGTATTCCTTCCATCTGCTCAACACGCTCTGTTCACCTGTGAGTACGTTACCATTTCTATCTTTAATCGCCCTGACCTGTAGCACATCTTTCCCAGATCTGTCTCTCTGTCTAGCCAATCGGTAAAGGTCCTTTTCTCCCTCTTTACTGTCCGACCTCTCATACAATTCACCAAACACCTTATCTTTGGCCTCCACCACTGCTTTCTTTCCCCTGCGGTTCATCTCCTTGTACACCTGTCTACTTTCTTCATCTCTCTGACTGTCCCATGTCTTCTTTGCCCCCCTCTTCTTTTGAATACACTCCTGGACTTCTTGGTTCCACCACCAGGTTTCCTTATCCTCTTTCTTCCTTCCAGATGTCACACCAAGTACATTTCTACCCGTCTGCCTTATCATTTCTGCAGTAGTTTCCCAGCAATCCGGTAGCTCTTCAACACCTCCCAGTGCCCGTGTTAACTCCTGCCTGAATTCCACCTTACAGTCCTCCTCCTTCAGCTTCCACCACTTGATCCTCGACTCTGCCTTCACTTTCCTCCTCTTCTTGACCTCCAAGGTTATCCTACAGACCACCATCCTATGCTGTTTAGCTACACTCTCCCCTGTCACTACTTTGCAGTCTCTGATCTCTTTCAAACTGACCCTCCTGCAAAGAATATAATCCACCTGTGAGCATCTTCCTCCACTCTTATACGTCACCCTGTGCTCCTCCCTCTTCTTAAAATAAGTATTAACTACAGCCATTTCCATCCTTTTTGCAAAATCTACAACCATCTGACCTTCAGCATTCCTCTCCTTTACACCATGCCTACCCATCACCTCCTCATCACCTCTGTTCCCTTCACCAACATGACCATTAAAATCTGCACCAATCATCACTCTCTCTCCCCTGGGGGGTATACACGCTCTATCACTTCATCTAACTCACTCCAGAATTTTTCCTTCTCTTTCATCTTACAACCAACTTGTGGAGCATAAGCACTAACAACATTCATTATCACACCTTCAACTTCCAGCTTCAAACTCATCACCCTCCCTGACACCCTCTTCACTTCCAAAACACTCTCCACATACTCTTCCTTCAGGATAACACCTACTCCATTCCTCCTTCTATCCACACCATGGTAGAGCAGTTTAAACCCCCCTCCAATACACCTGGCCTTACTACCCTTCCATCTAGTCTCTTGCACACACAAAATGTCAACCTTCCTTCTCTCCATCATATCAGCTAATTCTCTACCTTTACCAGTCATGCTGCCAACATTCAATGTCCCTACCCTCACTTCCACTCTCCTCCTCCCTCTGGACATGCCTTTCTCCTCTTCTTCTTCTTCTTCTTTGGCCAACAGTAGTCCAATTTCCACCAGCACCCTGTAGGCTAACAGCACTGATGGCGGTCGTTGTTAACCCGGGCCTCGACCGATCCGGTATGGAATTCTGTATCGTTGTCCGCATATTCATTTGGCAAAGTTTTACACCGGATGCCCTTCCTGACGTAACCCTCCCCATTTACCCGGGCTTGGGACTGGCACGAAGAAATACACTGGCTTGTGCATCCCTAGTGGCTGGGTTAATAAGATTTTGAAAATAAGTTTCCTTATTAATTTTTTCCTTTCTTTGCCCTGAATATACCTCTCTCCTATGAACAGAGCAAAAAAATTGCCAAAACTATCAAACCCACAAATCAAAACAATGACTCAGTTGGTGATATATTTTTATAGACATTTCATGTAATAACTTTCTATAAGGTTTCAATGTCACTGTGAACAACTTTATAAGGTTCCCTAGAACATTTAACATCAAAAAGTTCCAAATGACTACCCTAATGTTTGAATTTTATTCGATAATTATTTTTCTTAATTAAATTATATTAAATTTCCTTGCAACTCACAATGGCTGCTTTAGGCTAAGCAGCTGGAACTATTATTTCCCCCAAAGTAGCTATGGCTGTTTTAACTATTTAAACTAATGTATTTAAATAAATATAAACTTTTTGCAGTTGTGATCTGGTCCTATTTTTGCTCTGGTGACCTAAACACACTTGCTTTCCATATATTTGAACTGAATTAATACTGTGTTAAAAGACTCACTAGGTTTGGTTAAAGAAAGACATGGGACTTCTTGTTTCTCAAATCCATGGCGATGGTAGCAGCGATGGGCCTTCCCAGAATGTGGGGCTTCATTCTCCTCCATACTGAATCTCTGAGTATCTGCACTGCTCAGTGGGAAACTGTAAAATGACATCACACAGCGCATTGCAGAGAACTATAAAATGCCATCATATGCCTCATATTCATGAGAAAATTAGACAGTACGGTGTATAAAGCCTTAGGCCACTTATGGGAAGAATAAAGCTGTGTATCCAGGGTTGGTAAGCACCTAATAATTTCACAATAAACTGTAACTTCTCATTGTGTGGCACACCTCTTTCAACTACTTTTAAATCTAGGTACTCTTCACACTTTGCCACTCATGGTGGAATTGAAAAGGAACTAAACTTGTTTTTCTTAACATCTAATTGCTATTAAAGGACTCGTATCTTACATTTTGCTGTGACCTTTAGTGAGTGAGAGAGAGGGTTTCTGTGCTAAAATAGACTGAATAGAATTCATTTTCTAATTACAATTTTACATTTTAAGATCTTTTTCTTTTTGAATTCAATTTAAAACTGAGATATGCAAATGACCTCCTTTCTGATTGGTGGCACTATATTATGCCTCATTCAGAAAGCAAGGCAGGGCTGAAACACTTCTAACAGCATGAATGGACAGGGCTAAACACTACAGTTGAGGCCACTACAGTTGAAGATGGTCAGAGATGTCAGCAAGGAGCCCCAGACATCTGAGATGATTGTTGCTGACCTGGCCTCTTCTGGAGTTGATGCTTCGAGGAACACAGTTGTAAGGGCTCGCTGTCTGAGGTTTGCCCATGAACATTTGAAAGGTAAAGATGAGTTTTGGAAGTCTGTGCTTTGGTCTGATGAGACTAAACTGAAACTGTCTGGGCACATGGATGTTGCTTATGTTTGGTGAAGAAAGGGAGAGGCCTTCAACCCTAGGAACACAGTTTCCACAGTTAAACACGGTGGTGGGAGCATCATGCTGTGGAGCTGTTTTGCAGCCTCAGGCAGAGGGAGCCTTGTTCGGGTGCATGGCATCATGAAAAAAGAAAATGTTGACATTTTGAGGGAGAACATACAGAAATCTGCTTGTAGTCTATGCTTAGGTCATCACTGGGTCTTCCAACAACACAATGACCCAAAGCAGACATCAAAATTAGTCCAACAGTTCCTCAAGGATACCAAAACCAAGATCCTGGAGTGGCCCGCACAGAGCCCAGACCTCAACCCTATTGAGAATCTGTAGCGGGTGCTCAAAGTGAATGTCCAGGCTCGGAAACCATGCAATTTGGACCAGCTAGAACAATTTGCAATGGAAAAATGGGCCAAAATCCCTCAGGAGACCTGTGCAACCTAGTAAAGAACTCCTCTAAGAGATTGTTGTCAGTTGTGGCTCAGAAAGGGTACACTATTGACTATTAATGGCCAGGGAGCTAATAATTTTGGACATCTCATTTTTGCCCTTTCTTGTTTCAACTCTGTGTATCAATAAAATATCCTAATTAAACTTGGTGGACATTGTTATTTTGGAAACAAATACACTATAAAAAACAAACACGTTGTTAATGGTCATTTTCATGGAGAAATCAAGAGTTGTCTAATTTCATAAGGGGGCGGCTAATAATTTTGGCCTCAACTGTATAGGTCCTTTCCTCTCTCTTTACTGTGCAACCTCTCAGACAACTCACCATAAACTTTATTTTTAACCTTCGCCACCTACTGCACTTTGTACATCTTGGATTTCTGACTACTTTCTTCCTCTTTCTGACTTTTCCATTTCTTCTTCACAAGCCTCTTCAATATATAGTACTGTGCAAAAGATTTAGGAAGGTGTGAAAAAATACTGTAAACAAAGAATGCTTTCAGAAATATAAATGATTATTTTTAAATCAATTTACAAAAAGCAAAGTGAGCAGACAAAAGAAAAATCTAAATCAAATCAATATTTGGTGTTACTACCTTTTTTCAAACCAGCATCAATTCTTATAGGTACACTTGCACAAAGTCAGGGGTTTTGTAGGATTATAGTTGGTGTATGATCAACCAATACCAAAAAGGTGCTGATGATCAATGTCACACAGTCATGTTTAGAACAACCTACCAGCCGAGTTCCTTCAAAGACTGTGTGCAAGTGTACCTAGAGGAACTGATGCTGTTTTGAAGGCAAAAGGTAGTAACACCAAATATTGATTTGATTTAGATTTCTCTTTTGTTCATTCACTGCATTTTGATGATTGATGAAAAATGATTAACACTCCCATTTCTGAAAGCATTCTTTGTTCACAGCATTTTTTTCATACCTGCCTAAAACTTTTGCACAGTACTGTATACACTCCTGAACTCCTGGGTTCCACCACTAGGTTTCCTTATCTCTGCTAATCTATCATCTTGGTAGATGGTAATCTATCATCTTGGTAGAGCCCCTCTTTGTTGACATCTCTGACCATTTTCCTCTCCAGAGTTCTTGAAATCTTGCGCTTACAGCCACGGCCAGGTTTGTTTCTAACAGAATTTGTCTCCTTGTACTTGGCAATGATGCAACGTACAGCAGTTCCACACACTGTGATTCGCTTGGAAATGGCAGTGTAGCCTTCCCCCTTATCATGAGCCCCTACTATCTTCTTTCTGAGCTCCAGACTGATTTCCTTTGTCTTTGGCATGGTGAGTAACAGTAGTCCCTCTCATGTGTTCAAGTGCCCTGTTCCTTGGAGTCTTTTTATGCTGATTGAATGTTGTTAGGAAGCCAAGTGACTGCTCAGGTGTTGGTTTCAAAGCTGATTGGTTAATTACTGTAGGTGTGTTTTGAAAGCAAACATTCAAACGGGGCTAACATTTTTGACCACCCCATTTTTTACTATATTTGATATAAAGCAAGCCTAAAAATGTATTTTATATTACAAAATGTGAAGATGTTTAGAAAAATGTTCCATAATTTCTGGGGGGCTAATAATCTTGGCCCCAACTGTAGCTAGGCTGAAGGACCTGGGAAAGTTGTGAAGCAAGTTAGAAATGGAAACACACTCACGAACGAGCAGAGTGTGTTGAGCAGATGGAAAGAGTACTTTGAGGGGCTGATGAATGAAGAGAACGAGAGAGGGAGAATGAATGATGTAAGGCTAGTGAACCACAGAGTGCAGCAAAATAGCAAGATGAAAGTAAATAAGAGGGTGAAGAATGGAAAGGCATTTGTTCCAAATGACAAACCCTAGTTGGGAAAGTGAAGTGAAAGTGACCTTTCTAGTCATTGTGAGTAAATGGCACAACACACAGTGAACCACAAAAAAATTACACCTCTGCATTTAACCCACACACAAACACGTGCAGCAGGGGGTAGCTATTGAAAGCGCCCAGGGAGCAGTGATGGCAACCTACTGGTCTGGGATGCCTGAGGAGTGGAGAAGTGTACTGTATTGATTTTCAAGAGTAAAGGTCACACGCAGAGCTGCAGTAACTATAGACCGATAAACTTGATACACAGTAGTGCCAGACATGTATGAGGGCAGCTTAACAGTAGTGAGGTCTGCAGTAGGAGGAGCAGTGGTGGCCTAGTGGTTAGGGAGTTGCCTCAGTGTGAATGAAACAAAAGTGAAAAAAATTTGGCAGAATGGTTAGGGTTCAGGAAATCAAGGTGACCAAGGTTAGTTTAAATACTTGGGATCAACAGTTTGGAGTAACAGGGAGTGCAGATGAGCAGTGAAGAAGAGAGTGAAGGAAAGATGAAATGATTGGATAAGAGTGGCAGGAATGATCTGTGACAGATGGGTACAGCAAGAGACAAAGGGAAGCTTTACAAGACGGTAGCTATGATATATAATGGTGTCAATGAAAAGACAGGTGGCAGAGCTGGAAGTGTCAGAGTTGACGCTTGCTGAGAATTGCAGTGGGAATGATGAGGATGAACAGTTAGGAAGGAGTTTATTAGGACAGCTCAGGTTGGATGGTTTGCAAAGTCAGGGGGGTGAGAATTCAGTGGTTTGGACATGTTCAGAAAGACAAGTATATGGGGAGAAAGATATTGAGGATGGAGCTGCCATACAAGAGGAAGAGAGGAAGATCAAAGAGGGGGTTTATGGATGTGGTGAGAGAGGACATTCAGGCAGTTGGCTTGAAGGAGGAAGATGCAGTTGACCGGGAGAAATGGAAAAGATTGATCTGCTGTGGTGACCCCTGACCGGAACAGCCAAAAGAAAAACAAGTCTACCTTAGAGTTTGTGAAAATTACAAGGCTAACAATATAAAGTATCTGGCACAGTGGCAATCTTGACTATTTTTGGCAGACTTAGCAATGAAACAATGTGTAACAACGCCTGCGAATTTGCTTTGTGGTTAACAGTAGGGTCAATGAGTGACAAGATATTAATGTTCTACACTCCTTAACAAAAAGTGTTTTTTTTTAGCACCAAAGTGGTGACAATAGCAAAAGGCTTTTTGTGGCTATGCAGAACTTTTTTTTTTTTTAAATATCCTTTAATGTACATGTGCTCTATCATGAAAATGAAAAATGTTGATTATATAGTATTTGCATTCTCTAAATAACCCCTGAAGAACTGCTTTTATATTGGAGTGCCAGGAAAGGTTGACAAATCATGGATTGCAGCAGAAGGACCACAGTATGCATAACAGTATGGGTATGGTGAATGTTTTCTGTGGCTAGCCTATGACTTGTTCCACAGTACACATCAGCTGAATGCGTACATTGCAGTTACAGAATCACTCATTGAGTCACACACATGCGCACACACACACAGCATGCAAATTAACATCCCACCATGAACAGCAACATTACTGAACCAATTTATCTAATTCAGCCTAAAAGCTATTCCTCTAGAGCAGGTCACTAATAAAGGCATTCAGGGCATTTTTTTTAAGTCCATTTATGAAACACATGCAAGCAACTGCAAAGCTTTATACAAAAATTATTCACCAACATCCAGTATTGAAGCATCATGTAAATCAGTGTAAACTGTGCATTTATTCATTAAGGCAGTTTTCATGGCAACAATTCCTAATCATTAGCAGAAATAAACATCTCTCCTGTTAAAGGGATTTGTTGTCAAAAAAAGGCACAGAAATAGTGTGCAGCAGCAGCAGAAGTCACTATGCATCTCTCTGTTAAGACATCAGACATTTAAATTGCTTTATCGCAATGCTTGAAGAGAGAACTTTAAGGCAACTGTGAAAGTGTCAGCATGCAGTATATCAAGTTAGTATTTGTAAACAATAAATGGTAACCCCCCCATTATGATGTCATTCTGACAATTCTAGCGCCCAGTAAACTTTGGTGTACTGTCATTCCCATAGACCTACAGTTCATTCCATAAGCCCTGAAAACAATGTATCACAGTAATACATATCAAACATTTTAAACAACCACTGCTTTGACTCCAGGGTTGCCTTCCATACACACTTAAGTTTCATGACTTCATTGATGGTTCCTGAAAAAAGAAAAAGAAGGAAAAGGGGAAAAAAAACCAAAAAAAAAAAAACACTGAAGATATTCTAAGTTGATCATTAAAAAAAGTGAAATATTAAAACTGAGCACAGACACAGCCAGGTAAAATCTTTTAGTCAGAGCACAGATGGGTGCTATTTTGTAAGTCCAACTCCATAATGAACAATGCAATAGATGGATGAATTATGCTGTACAGACGTGCTTGATTCTTGTGGACAGGATGAGATGATGAGGGAAGGAGGATGCTGGACCAGTAATGATGGGATGAAATGGGCTTTTTTGGTTTAGTGCTGTCCTCACTGCGTTGGGTTATATTCATCCTCAAACACACTCAGAGTGCAGTCATGACTTTGTCTTTGTACTGCACAGACACACTTCTGACAGGGGGCTTGGATGCACACCTGGTGTCTGACACCACCTCGCTCATGGAGAGCATGTCTGCATGGAAGGGTCTAGAGCAAATACACATGCAAGATACATGTAAAACAAAGAACAAATACATGCAAACATCAAATACACAAAATATGATGTTTGCATGTAAAAACAAAAAATTGTGAAGAAATGAACATTTCTTCACAATAAAATTATTTAAATGGCATTAGGAACCAGAAAACCAACAGACTCCAAATACTACTGCTCAGAAAGTTACTACATGAAACTGTATCAAAATATTATAAAACATTACCAAAAGAAAGCTTTTGTTCACATTTTTCCCATTAATACCATTATCAACATTCCCTACAAAAACTCAGTATATCTGTGTTGCAATTTAAATCTCAAGCAAAATTATAAAATTATTGTTAAATTACAGAAAAATAGTTTAGAAAATGGTTATAAAAAGTGCTGGAATACCCCAAACACTTTGATCTGGTATGACACAACTGGGGCCAAGAGTCTGCATCTTTAATTTTGCATTACTATAATAATCAATTTCAGAATAATCAATTTCCTGTGAAGAGAGAGTAGTGAATTTAACCTCACACATTACCCAAGCTAGACACACTGGTAGTGAAAACATGGCAGGAAAAAGAACACTGGGCTGCATACTTGCACCTGAGGGGTTACCTTGCCCAAAGGCACAATTTTTCCTGCCCATCTTTGGGATTGAACTGGCAACCCTCAGGTGCCATGTCCTGTTCTCAAACCATTAGGCCAAAGTGGACCAAACAAACATTATAAAACTGACAATAGCAAACTGCTGCTACTGTTTTGTGTGTTTATTTAAGGTATAAATTAGAAATTGTTTGTTAAACTATTGCTTAAAAAAGGCAAACATGTTTTAGATGCAAGATTTCAAAGGCTTAAAATGCTAATAAGAGAACAATCAGCTGTACATGCTTACCTGTGTGGTGGTGGAGGGTGTCCTAGCTCAGTGGGCTGTATGTAGAGGGGTGGAGTTAAATTAGGGGTTTGTGTCTTGGCCCAGGGCTCCTGACCAAATGGAATGTTGTGATGATACTTTAGAAAAGAACAAAAAAGAAATTAATGAACTAACACATTTAGCAAACTACTGTCCTCAACACTGCTCCCTAGACACAGGATATAGTAGCCAATTGTTCTACTTTGGCTTGACGGGTTAAATCAAGAGAGGCATTTCATTGTGGCTCACTGTGTGCAATGCGGTTGTCTCTTCACAGTTTTTCATTTTCACTTTCATTTGACTTTACACTGATCAGCTTTTACATTAAAACAACACATTAATTAAGATTGCATAAGTGCTACTCATGCCTCCAGAAGTGAAGCCTCCATGAACTGAATTAAATACTTTAATCAGATCTGGCCACCTTCTTCCACTGCTCAATGGTACAAGTCTGATCCATGGCTATAATAGGTATAGTAAGTGATGGAAAGTGGTTAGTATAGGCACCCTGGCTAGTCTGCAGCTACATAGTCCTATATGCAGACCAATATCCAATCCATCACCTGTTCTAGCACCTTTTGGTCATAGCCAGTGTTCACTTTATCAGCAATTCGTTCTACAGGACATCTTCTGTGGGATGTGATCAGATGGGCTAACATGCTCTTACTGTTCTTCCTTGGACTAATTTTTGTAGGTATTAGCTATTGCAAACTTAACAATACTGGAAGAAACCTGCACTTTATCAAAGTCATTTAGACTCTAACTCCTTCCCATTTCTGCTTCAGAGACATCAACTTCAGGAACAGACTGTTTACTTGCTGCATAATATATATAACCAGTTTAACCTGCTACTGTAACAAGATAATGTTATTCCCATTACCTGTCAGTGGTTTTATGTAATGCGTGATTGGTGAATAGTAAAACAGTTTGTTTCTTAAAAGCTAGTCCCTTAAGCTGCCATTTCACTGCATTTATAATTTTGTTAGCTCAAAAAAAAGGCAACATAGGTGGAAATTTTACTGTACACAACCTCTTTTGCAATTTTTTCTATTGCTAAATCTCTGTTTGCCAAGTTTAATATGTTTTAAAAAACAAAGCATTCTGACAGATATACAAAAGATGTTTACCCACTTTTGCAAAACAAAATTTTCTTATGCTAAAAGAATCAGCCAATTCTTTTTGTTGTGTTGAGTTAATGTCAAAAAGATATCGCTCATTCAAAGTAGAACATTTTCTCACATTGAGGGAGGGCAATGAGGGGAAGTAAAAGTAACTTTCTGGTGGGCCAAATCATATTTCCCTGCAGGGTAAATTTGGGAAAGCGTATTCTACATGAATAATTCTAAACAGAGGAAATGAAGCTTACCAGTTTTAGGCTGGGATCAGGGCTAGCCTGGGTACTGGAAAGGGATAGATAAATGCTTAGCAATAGTCTGTTAAAATGACAGTGTATGATTACCATCTATCTGCAAGCAATTATCTACAAACTTAAGTTCTTATTTTGTGCTTTTTACAACTCATGTTGAAATCCAGCAGGCACTTACAGTAGATGTTGATGTTTTGCAGGAGTAATGACTGTAAGAAAAACAGAAAAATAGTAAGTTATATTGAACAGGATGAGCCTACAGCTGAGGGATGTTGTGAACAGAACATAATTTGTTTAAGATATGAACTGAATGAACATTCATATTTTAAATATAACAAGACAGAAATGGGAGTAAAACCAACCTTGGTCAGTTTGCAATGAGGTTCTGCAATGTCTGGTAACAAATGACCAAACATGCTGTGTTTTGTAAGTACTGTAATAACTTGCCTGATCATAGCACTGACTTTCATCCATAAAATGTAACAAACTAACATCATAAGTGATAACTACCTTGAGAAGTATGCCTATTCCTTCACATTTTATATATTTGAGTTGTTTGCACCAAGCTCTTTCAGCTGTATAAACCACCTTTGAGTCAATCCATTTATGAGCTTCAACAGTAATTAAGAACAAAAAACTCTCAGTTTTAACATTGCAAACCTACAGTGCCTTGCAAAAGTATTCACCCCCATTGGCTTTTTACCCATTTTGTTACACTCCAACCTGTAATTTAAATGTTTCTTAGACTATTTTGTGCAGATCCATCACATATAATAAAGCGTATGTTGGGTTATATATATATATATATATATAATAAAAATAAAAAATTGGCATGTGTGTATGTATTCACAAACCTGCCAAGAGAGGGCCACCCACCAAAACTCACAGACCAGGCAAAGAGGCCATAAATCAGAGAGGCAGCACAGAGACCAAAAAGCAACCGCGAAGGAGTTGCAGAGTTCAACAGCAGAGACTGGAGTATCTGTCCATAGAACCACAATAAGCCATGCACTCCATAGAGCTGGGCTTTATGGAAGAGTGGCCATTACATAACATTAAAAATAAGAAGGCACGTTTTGAGTTTGCCAAAAGGCCTGTGGGTGACTTCCCAAATGTATGGAAAAAGATGCTCTGGTCAGATCAAACTTTTCAGCCACCAAGGAAAATGCTATGTCTGGCACAAACCCAACACATCCCATCACCCCAAGAACACCATCACCACAGTGAAACATCACACTGTGGGGATGTTTTTCAGCAGCAGGGACTGGGAAACTGGTCTGAGGCGAGGGAAAGATGGATGGTGCTAAATACTGGGATATTCTTGAGCAAAACTGGTGTCAGTCTGCCTGTGATTTGAGACTGGGATGGAGGTTCATCTTTCAGCAGTACAATGACCTAGCAACACTCGAGTAGTTTAAGGGGAAACATTTAAATGTGTTATAATGGCCTTGTCCAATTGAGAATCTGTGGTCAGACTTGAAGATTGCTGTTCACAAGCAAAAACCATTCAATATGAAGGAGCTGGAGTAGTTTTACCTTGAGGAATGGGCAAAAATCCCAGTAACAAGCTCAGAGACTTTAGTACTGACTTTAAGGGGGTGAATAGTTATGCAAGTTTTCTGTTATTTTGTCCTTTTTGTTGTTTGCTTCACAAAAATAAATAAATAATTGTTTAAAAAAAAAAAAAACAACAACAAAAAAAAAAAAACACAAATTTTAATTCCAGGTTGGGAGGCAAAAAAACATGAAAAATGCCAAAGGGGGTGAATACTTTTGAAAGACACTATATGCTTTTTATGCACGGGTGAGACCAAAAATTGTAAAGCTAACATTTAAAAAGAATGCAAGGTGTCCTGAAACTTTTGCCGGTGTAAATGCCAGTGGTAAATCTCTGTGACATGAAGTGCAGTAGACGTGTGCCAGTGTGGGACTTGCAGGCTGTGTGGACTCACCCTTGCCTAGAGACTGTGTTCTAGAGGGGTATCTTTTACTTGGTCGTCTCTCAAAAGTGCTAGCCCTCCTCACTCGGCCTGAGTGAGTTGCCTGGTACTCTGTCCTTCCACTAAAACCACACAAAAGATCAATCCAGTTCAAATTATAGCACAAGTAAAAACATTTCTTCTAGAGCTGCATTTTAAAGACAAAAATACCAAACTGTGGTATAGGATCTAACAATTTCTTTATGTTTAATGGCTTTGATGAATGGTTTAATGGTTTAATGAAGAAGGTCCATTACTTTTATGCAAACTAATTTACTTTTCTTGGACTGTATAAATACCTTCATCAAAGAATGATTGCATTACCCACTACAACAAAAATTTGCATGAATGGCCACTTTGCATATTGCAGCCTTTCTGAGATAAACAAATAAAATATTATGCAGCCTTAACCTGCATGCTTGTGTGTACCTAAAGCGGAAACGTGAGCCCAGGCGTGTGAAGTCACTGCGGTTGGTCTTGCCATGCGTTGGCTGTCTGAGGCGGAAAAATGCATGGCTCTCCACAGCACACTTCCACAGATGCTTACACGCTCGTGAGCTGGAAAGCTGAAATACAAATGTGTGCTCCTGCTCATGGCCCTGCACATAGTCACATAAACACATACAAGGTTTATCACCATAAAGCAATATTTGAGCAGTAAATATTTACATTGTGTTTTAAGTGATGGATATGCACATGCAAGTCATCTTTAGTCCTCTCTTTGGGAACCAAAATACCCAGACAGATGGATATATTTTTGAGATCACAGGAAATCAAGTTAAAATGAAGATTAATTTAAAAAAAAAAAAACCAAACAAACAAAAATAGCAATAATGTGTGTGAGGCAGCAAGAGAGAGAATGAGAGAGTTTGAATAAGTGTGAGAAGGAGAGAAGACGAGCAAAAAGGAGAGAGAAAGTCTTTGTAGGCAGCAATACAAGATTTACCTTTTCATCATCTTCAACAACCACGAGTGTCAACCTGCTCTTTCTGAAGTCAAGACGTGTGATTTTAGGCCTTAAAAAAGAAATAATAATAAATAAAACAAAGATTGTCAAAGGTTTACTGCAGAAAAAAAAAAGTTAGAAGTAACCACGCAAGTCTGTGCTCCTTACCAAAAGAAGAGGCCAATTTTGTTAGACCTTTCAAACACAAGAATTCCAGTTGGAGTAAGGCCCAGAGCGTACTCCGCTCCATCACGACCCTGAAAGCACATACGCAGTATGTGTGTGACACATATGCAGCTTCAACAAGGCCTGTTAACCACTATTAGCCTTATATGCACCCTCAAATACAGCCCCTTAACAAGCAGCTTGAGGAGAACCTGGAGAGATGGAGATATGTTCTAGAGAGGAGAGGAATGAAAGTGAGTAGGTCAAAGACAGAACACATGAGTGTGAATGAAAGGGAGGAAAGTGGAGTGGTTAGGATGTAGGGAGTAGAGGTGATGAAGCTGGAGGAGTTTAAATACTTGGGATGAACAGTTCAGAGTAACAGAATGTGGAAGAGAGGTGAAGAAGAGAGTGCAGGCAGGTTGGAATGGGTGGACAAGAGTGGCTGGAGTGATTTGTGACAAATGGATTTACCAGCTAGAGTAAAAGGGAAGGTTTACAGGACAGTAATAAGACCAGCTATGTTGCACAGATTGGAGATGGTGGCACTGACAAAAAGACAGGAGGCGGAGCTGGAGGTGTCAGAGTTAAAGATGCTGAGATTTTCATTGAGTGTGACGAGAATGGACAGCATTAGAAATTCGTATATTAGAGGGACAGCTCAGGTTAGACATTTTGGAGACAAAATTAGAGAAGCAAGGTTGCATTGGTTTGGACATGTTCAGAGGAGAGATGAGGATTATATTGGGGAGGAGGATTTTGAAGATGGAGCTGCCAGAAAAGAGAAAATGAAGAAGACCAAAGAGGAGGTTTATGGATGTGGTGAGAGAGGACATGCAGGTGGTTGGTTTGAAGGAGAAAGATGCAGAGGACCAGAAGAACTGGAGACTGTGGCAACCCCCCAAAATGGGAGCAGCCGAAAGGAAAAAAAAGAAGAAGAAGAAGAACAACAACAACAAGCAAGCCTAACAGTGTGTAAATTAATACTTTTTAACACACAAAATATGATGTATATAGTTAAATATGGGAGGTGAACTAGGATGAGGGAAAACCAAGTTTGCTATACTTGTAAGACAGCAAGCCCATTCAAAACACCACAAAATAGATTTTAAAATTTAGTAGTGAAACAAACTGCCACATACAGACAACTAACAAACTGGCTAATGTTTCAGTAAGAACATTGACTTAAGTAACATCTGCAGGGCTGAAAACTGGCATATAGTCAAAGAGTGAGTAAGGAAATAGAGTAGTTTCTCAGGTAACTAAGAATGTCATTTTAAGGTATGAAATGTTTCAGCAAGAACAATCCTTCCATAACTGCATAAAAGTCCTCCTTTTTTCCCCATAACCTTCAGAAGTGCATATGTTGCATACACCGAAGAGGAAAGAACAGGCTTGAATGCTTGACGGGTATAGGGGAATTGTCTTGGCATAGTCTGAATCCACATGTTGTCTTATGAGGAAAAATCATTGCAAAGTAGTTTTGTCTGTTCACATTTTCACATGAAAAACCTATCCTGATGGCATGGTTTTTTAAAGAATGACATTGCCCCCACAGGGCACAAGGGGTCACGGATAAGTACGAATGAGATGCTTTGGCCTAGAGAGTCACCACAACGGGACACCAGCATTGTAATTTTAGGCAATATCTTTTGAAAAAAGAAGCTGCTCAGATCCTTAGATTTAGATCTTTAAGAGCTGATGTGACCTGCTGCCTAAAACATCAAAGCCATTGACAGGTGTTACTGAGAAGAGATCAATGTCATTCACTACATGTCTGTGGCTTTAATGTTGTGACTGACTACTGCATGTTCTCACCTTCACAAAATGCATGTCCACTCCATACATCTCCAGCCACTTGCACTTGTTCAAGAAATTCAACTCTGCCTGTGATGGACTCATTCCCCTAAAGGAAACATCATTATGAACATTAACGAAACACACACACCCACTAAAGAGCTATTTATTATTCTTTTGTACATCAGATGAATGTTTTGAGCATCTCAGCTCAAGCACTGCACATCTATTTAGTGGTGGCGGTGGTCTAGTGGTAAGTTACTTGCCTACAGACCTATGGCTCAGGTTCGAATCCCACCTCTGGCATTACCACCACTGGGTCCCTGAGCAAGACCCTTAACCCCAGAGTTGGGAGATTGTCCCTGTAATTAGGAACTGGAAGTCGCTCTGGATGAGAGCATCTGGTAAAATGCCGCAAATGTAAATGTTCACGACAGAAGATGAACAAATGATCTTTCTTGCCATGAAACAACACACTAAACAGTAGACCAAAATGACATAATTGAAAAATGGATATGTTATTTAAAATGCTTGATTTAAAAAAAACATTTGAGCAACAAGGCAACCAGTTGCTGTTCTTGTCTGAGCTTTTGAGATCATTTGAACTAAACTTGCTCCATAATTGGTCTGTGGTTATAAAACTATTGAGAGCTGAAATATGCCTGTGAACACAGAACAGCTTTTAGTCCATTTAAAATCATGAGAATCTCACAATGAATTACTTAGAATAATTTACTATTGTATATAAAATAATATGTAAAAGAGACACCCACACAAACACAGAACCAAATCCTCACGTATCACAAGTCTGTTAAGATTGGCTCTCCATCCAATTAATATCAGAAACTGACAATGATGAATAACAGGGTAGTTGACTTTACACAATGTAAATACCCAATGAATGGAAGCAGAAAGTGTTTGCATGAACAGTAATAATTGTTTCTGTGTACATTCCCTTTTTCCATGGAAAATACTTTTCTGAATAGAAGCTGTTCATTATAATGCCAACCCACTGAAGTGTTAAATATATTACACACACAGACTGCCATTTAGACTGTCAAACTTTCAAAATAAAAGGACTACTGGAAACGGTCTTGGAATAAAATGCTGTTTGATTAACTTCAATTGAAAGTTAAGAACTTCCGCATTACTGTAGAGTTACCTTTTGGAGATACAAACATCTACAAACTTTCAATCATTACTACATAGAACCTAGAATGTTTTCCATTTATTAGTGCCAATAAATGAATAAAACTGTTTCAACAGCCCTTCTAATTATTCTATTCCCTCCCTACTACCTTCTATTCAGCAAATTCTGCATCATGTCATGGGTTAGGAACTCTCAGGGCCTTCCTGAACTTTCAAATACATCTAATTTTTTATTCAATAGACAAGTAATGTAGAAATGCACTATTTCTTACCAAATTTGACAAAAACAGGCCTTCTGAAAGTAGGGTTTAAGTCAATATAAAAACTACAATATACAATTAATTTATACATTTATGACTGTTGCAAAAATATAATTTTCCAGTTAAACATTTCTGCATTCAACCCAGAAAAGTTAAAAACAGACATCAGTGTTAGCTTAGCACAAGTCTTTTTTTTTTTTTCCTTTTGGCTGCTCCCATTTAGGGGTCACCACAGCGGTTAAGTGTTAGCTTAGCAAGTACTATTATAAACTCCAACACCAGCCAAACTATTCTATTTGTTTCTTGTTTTCATCCATTTCTTGGGGAACCAATATATCATTTTTTTTAAGAGATGTTTTTTTCCAGTTAAATTTTTCTTCTAGGGATACTAGCAGAATTTTTACCAGAAGAAGTGTTTCTTCTCTCTTTCCCCCCTTGGAGCACTAGCAGAATCATAGGGGTTTTATAGTCTTCCAGTTTGACCGAGAATTAAGGCCTTTTTTGAACAGCTGTGGTAGGCTACTGGCCATTGACATATAGTCACAATCTCAGTCTACTGGATCATTTTAAAAGACATTTGTAGTTTGTAGTAGCATGCCACAAATTTGAATAATAGGTCAATCAGTCAAATTTCTGCTATCATGAGCACAAACCTTTAACATATTCTTGGCATTTTTTCCTCAGCTTGGTTTTGTCTTTTCTGGTGCACAACTCAGAGTTTACATACGTAATCAAGTCAACAGACCTAAATAACATGGAAAAGGGGGAATAATCTTTCAGTTGGTGTGTGTCAGTAGGATTATCGCTGGTCAATGAGGATGTTCTAATCTGACGCAGTGAGAATGACTCCGCAAAGCTTTAATCAGTGCCAGGGACACCCACACGCACAGACTGACAAATCACACACACACACACACACACACACACACACACACACACCCCCCCCCCCAGGGGAAGAAGAAGAAAAAAAAAAAAAAACCACCACGTCATAAAATACTGTCTGACTCTCTGCTGCTCCAATGATATTACACACACTTTAGCTCACCTGCATTCTGCCCACTTGCGGTAAATGTCTGCCTCCATTATCTCGGTCTGCTTGGGTGAAAATCGAAACTCCGACACCAGCAACGGAGAGTGTTCCAAAGGGTCACAGTCACCCAACTCACCTACACAAACACACACATTAATGGGAAGAATAATGATAACACTAAAGAAAACACTGTTTATACTACCTAAATACACAAATTACAAACAGGAAAAGCACAAACACATAATACCACAAACACAGAAACACAAACACACAAGAACTCACTCTGTAGGCAATAAGCCCCAAGCTCCACAGATACATCATATGGACACTTTAACCTGCCCAGGGAAAAGGAAAAGCCTTATTGATGCATTATGCCAGCATATAAATGTGTTCTCAGACCAGATTGTAGATCTTTATGATTACTGGGGGACTGAGTTTACTTCTGATGACCACAAGCAAAATTAATAGTACTTTCTTTAAGATAACGCTATTGGATTTCTTTGCTTAGTGTGTGCATGATAAAGAGGGTAATGAGCAAGAGAAGGAGAGAAAAACACTGCAAGTATGAAAGTGCAGAGAGAAATAGTGTGTAACAAAGTGAATGCCTCTATGAGGGGAAAGTGTGTCGCTGCACCTAAATTAGAAGCAATGCGTTGGTTTTCATCATCATACTTTCTTTTATTAAAAGAGCAGAGCGGCCCCCTGGGGAGCAGACCCACATTAGACACAGAAACAGAGATTATACTGGACTCTAGGAGAATGCTAGGCCTACAGGGTGCATGTGTGTATATGGAGGGAGAGAGAGAGAGAGAGAGAGAGAGAGAGAGAGAGAGAGAGAGAGAGAGAGAGAGCACGCGAGAGGCCTTTGTGATTCTTTAGTTTTTCCCTTAGGTAGAAAAGTCTAAAAGACTGTAAAGAACCAGCACTGCATTGTTCTACCTGAGCTACACAAAGCTGCCACTTTTTACACTGCATAGTCATTTTCTAATGCTTTTGTAATTCAGAATAGACATGCTTCCTACCAGGTGCTGGATGCAGTGTATAGGAAAGTTGTACAATACAGATATGGCAGTGTTGCACATTTGCTGCTGTGGAGAACTTGATGCTGTGTAGTCTGCTGAAGCATTACAAACTCACTAGCTATGTTCCATATGCTGCATGCTCCAAGTATCCTTTGTGGTACATGCCTTTTCACATGCTGAAATATCATGAATAAATCAACCGAATCCATGAAGGAATGAACTTGGAAAATATGTTCAGATACACTGTACCATTCACACATTCTTCAGAGGGGTATCAAGAGCCCTAAATGGTATTAGTAAAATCACTCCCCACACCACGGTACTGCCACCATCAGCCAGTACTGTTGACACAAAACAGAACGACTCATGTTGCTTGCACCAACTTCTTTCCTTTAGTAGTACATACCTTAAAAGTTAAACTTTCTAAATTGTTCCAGGCATTCATGTATAGATCTAAGAAAACACATTAAAATGGTATCCAACCTTCATGTTATGGGGAACATTCTTCACAAATGAAAATCTCATTTAAAGAACTTCTTTTAAAAAAAAAAAAAAAAAAAAAAACCATGACTGAAAGGAACCTAGAACGCTTCTCCTTCTTCCTTGTTTTGATGGTCCTCTGTAAAGCTTTTTATGCTCTTTAGAAACACTATCGGCACCAGGTAAGATCTTGGCCAGTCGCAGTCCATTTGAGACCAAGTCTGACATGAAATGCATTTTGAGCTGTAGTATTTGGTAGTATTTGTATTTTCTTGGACCAGAATCATCGGTCACTGGAGGGTTTTTCAGCTGTATAGGGTAAGTTAGCCGATCTGGTGCCAACTATCATTCCACATTCAAATTCCCCTGTTTTGCCCATTATAATTATTATAATGCTGAACTGTCAATCAGTGTCCAATAATGTCACTGTCAATCAATCATATTAGCAATCAATCATATGATATATAATTAAAGTTCTAATTTCTCATAGTGCTCTTAGGGTAGAGGAAGGAAAGTATGAGAATAAATAACTGAAATAAGTCTTTTTGTGTTTGTGTGCATTTGTTGCATGAAGGTGATTTCTTACTTGCCAGTCAGAATGTCGTGTCTCAGCTGCAGAACAAAAAGATACCTAAGAGGAATACAGTAAATTCAAAGATTGCATTCCAAATATCACATCACAGATCAAAGAATGTGCTTGTATTTCAGTTAGCTTTATTGTATCAAATCTAAGGATGTAAGGGTAACTGCGTGTTAGTGATATATTTTTTTTAAATCCAAAAGACCCAAAAAGACAGGACCAAAACCTGCAGTACTGTAACTCTCCTCTCATTGATAATATATAGTTATAAAATATAATAATATAACAGTTTCTAGCAACATAATTATTAAATTACATCAAATCATTCCTTCTATGATCTTTACCTGGTGAACTCTTCATGAAGGTTGCTGGGTTCAGAGGAATAGAACTTAACCCTGAAAAATAATCTGTATGGAGGGCGATCTGAGAAAGAAAAAAAGATATAGCTAGCAGTAGTCAAGGCAACAAGACTTGTGAAAAAATCTTAAAATTAGATAAGTGGAAAAAAAATATATGGGGAAAAAAAAAACTGCCTTAGTACGTTCTGGGTTGTGAATGTACTGATAACTTTGTATATGGTAAATTCACAAAAAGGGCTTAATTAATAATGACAGCCCACCATTTAACACAGTCCACATCTGGACAAAACAAAGTAACCCATCACATAATTTTACACCAAACATTACATTTCAATGAGACACACACAGGTACAGAGACTGACAGCAATAAGAGACACAAAAAGGTAGGAAAAAAATACCCTAACAACCAAGGTCATACTAAGTTGTCATAGAGACAGGCGTCAGTCCACTCACACTTTCAGTATGACTCAGAAGGACTGAGTGCTGTACAGAAGAGGCCATTGTAAAAACCATTATGTGCATTACTAAATAAGAATATATATGAAAGAAAACGCAGGAGTGGGTTCTGCAAATGTATTCACGGGCAGTTAATATGAATAGGTTTGTGCCTACAGGTAGTCCATTACCGGAAATACATGCTGACCTGGCTCTGATTAAGAAAACTGACCACCTCTGATATACAGTTTCAGTGGTGGAGAATAAATCCAGGTATTTCAATGCTGTACTTTAGTGCTTAATTCATGCATTGTTTTTTTTTCTTTAATTATGTAAGCTTAGACATTTACTTTCTCTTAACTATATTTGAAGGAGATATCCTTCTTTACACTCTTACAGTAATTTCTGCATGAAGGTAAACTGAAGCTTGAGGCTAAACTAAAAATCATAGAACATAGAACTCCCAACACTGCCCAAACAACAATGACAGTTCCTCTAACAAGCTTTTACACCCTTGCAGCATGCTTTATGCGGTGGGGATTTTTCCATAAGGGGTATAAACTTTGACCATTTCCTAAACTAAAAGGCACACGAGGAGAGTTGAAGGATGTAGAGGAATCAGGGCGGTAGAGAACATTACTAATTAAAACCACTAAATATTGCCATGCTGCAGAAAAGCTATAATGAATAGCTTTTGTTTAATAAGTCCATTCTGAAATAAGTTCTGTACTTTAACTCAAGCACAAATATAAACAGAGTACTTATAATTTGTTTTTGAGTAATATTTTACAAAGGGCATCTCAAGCTGAGTGAAAGTACAGAGGTTTGAACTTTGTCTCCTACTGCTCTACTGATACAGAAACTAACTTTTAATCTATTTACTTGAACACAGGCTGCTTGATTAAAAGCCCTAGCTTTATTCTAAGATTCAAGATTAAAGCAGTTTATAAAAACACACAGTCATAAGTGCAATGCGCACTCTAATTTACCTATGTATTTGTATATGATCTAAATCTAGAGGTTAAATACAAAATGGAAAAAAAGATAAAATAACAATCTAACATTAACACAACCTATTCTGTAACCTGTGTACACAACCTATTCTGTAAATATTTTAAACAATGATGCAGAAATTTATGTAAATAATGTAAATATAGAGAATTATGTAAATACAGATATATGTTAAGTGAGACATGCATACTGCAAATGCAAACAGCATGCTTCATGTATGGAACATGTATAGATCCACTTTGCTTGTGTACAGGACTAGAGATAGTAGCAAATTTTGTGTTAATATTTTGCATTAGTCAGCTTCTAGCCTCATCAGGGAGCAATTTCTAACCTCAGAGAAGGAACACCTTTAAAACAGATGTGTAAACTTACACCCACCCCACACACACCTTGTCAGAGTGTCTGCTGTATTTAGATGGTAGAATAATATGGAAAAAAAATTTTCTTAATATCTTAATATTGGTCACTCCATAAGACTCCTTGCAGGGGCATGTTACACATGGTAAAAGATTCTGTGAAGGGGGAGGAAAAAAAGAAAACACACCATGTCTTGCACTTTGCCCCTCTTTAACCAACAGTGCTTTTGTTCATGGGAAAAGTGGCAATACGTCTCTTCTGTTAACAATGAAAAATTTATTAAAAACTCAAGCAGTTTCAGATTGGCCCGACTCTAACATCACAATAAAATGGTATTTAACATGTTAGGAGTCTCACTTTTCACAGTGACTTATGCTGCTGAACTACAGTAGGTGTGTCTTTCAAAAGTGAACTGGGATTGCCTCCTTTCACACACACTGAGTAAATACTCTTACAGTCACTTGTAACACACATTGCCATAGCAACAGTAGATAACAAGCACAAGGTCATCAGCCACCTGCTACTCCCAACTGCCCAACTCCACATTAAACTGTACATGTGTGTGTGTGCACATGTGGACTACTTACAACTAATCTGCCTCTTTATGGGTTTGGTTGCATCCAGCCAGTGCTGAAAAAGAAACAAAGGGAAGGGGGTTGTTTGAGAGAAAGAGAGCACTATTAGAACGAGAAAAGTATTGCTCTGATTGATCTTGAGTAGTTCCGGTTTTGAGCAGGACACACAAACACACGCAACTTTATAAAAGCCCACTCACCAGAACCTGCTCTGAGTCCATGAACTGCAGTCCAAAATAATCAGCTTCCACTAGGTCCAGATGATACATAATCTGATCAAACAGGTCCTGTCCCCTCGAATGTTTCTGCAACACAAACAAAGAATTAACTAAAACCTGAGGATGTTGAGTACATTTACTTGCAAAGCACATTCTGGCACCAGCACTCCAGCATGCTTTTGTGGAGATAAACAGTAAGCAAAAGCATAGTCCACATATATGAACCCATGAAATCATCTCACTGGTGTACCAATTAGTGCGATAAACAAATAAGGTCTAAAGTTTATTGTATAACGTAATTAACAATATTTTAACGTGCAGTCTATGATGATAAACAGATCAGTCAACACTAGAGAACACCAAATTACAAAGCAGTCATTCCTTAGCACTGCACAGCAAAAACCAACATCTTAAAGTTTTAGTACATCTTAAATTTTGTCAAAGCAGCTAATAATTCTCATTTTTACTTTGTGGAATAATATTACAATTATTTGATGTCTTTCTGCATGCTTTATTTAAGTCATGACAATTTTATCATAGTCTTCTAAGGACAGTAAAAAAAAAAAAAAAAAGTAAATTAAATATTTCTGTAAGAAAATGTGAAGCTTCAATGCACACCTTCTCAAGGTGTTGCTATGGTGTCTATAGTGGTTGCTAAGGGGAGCCATTTCTGTCCAGAGGGTTGCTAGAATGTTGCTAGTGGGTTACTGCTGCAACAGGTGGCTAAGGTGTGTCTAAGGTGTGTCTAGCCAGTTGTTAGGATTGCTATGGTATCGCAAGTAGTAGCCAAGCTTACTCATTCCCATGGTGTTGCTAGGTTGTTTCCATGATTATTAGGTGGTTACTGTAGTAATCCTGGGCTACGCACACCCAGTGGTAAAATGTGTTAAAAGTGTATATGAGAATGTGTATGAGAAAGTCAGAACGAGAAAATTTTCAATAAAAATAATTCAAACAGTTTAGTTTTAGCCAACTCTAAATGGATCTAAAAGAATCAATATCTCTCTGGTAGAGCGACTCATGTTAAAACAGCTCATACTCATTTGCCTATGGGGAAAGAGTTGCTTTTAATCATCCATTTCTTGGAATCTGCTCATTCACACAAAAATTCCACAACAAATCCAGTGCCTTATATCCCACCACAAAAATTGCAAAGGATTATTTCTTAAATAACTTGGAAAAACTCTTATTTTAGAATAAATTAAAGGTAAGAAATATGACCTTTCCAGAGTCTATTTCTTATAAAAGCTTCGATATATAATATGTATACACTGTATACACAATTATTAGGCAAGGGAGTATTTTGACCATAATCATTATTTCAATGCATATATTCCAACTCCAAGCTACACAAACTTGAATGCTATTTGGATTTAAACATATCAGGTGATGTGTATTTGTGTAATGAGAGAGAGTGTGGCCGAAGTAGATCAACATCCTATATCAAGGTGTACATAATTATTAGGCAGCTTCTTTTCCTAAGGCAAAAATAGGCCAAAAAAAGATAAAACAAAATATTGACTCTGAAAAGGCAAAAATTGTCAAAAGTTTTTCAGAGGGATGCAGCACTCTTGAAATTGCTCAGATACAGGGGCGTGATCATAGAACCACCAAATGGTTTGTTGCAAATAGTCAACAAGATCACAAAAAACATGTTGAAAAAAAGAAAAAGAAAAAAGGCACAAATTAACTGCCAAAGATTCGAGAAGAACCGTGAAGCTACCAGGAACGCGTTTTACTCCAGAGTTGTCATATTCCAGAACTGCAACCCACCAGGAGTCTCCAGAAGCACAGCCGGTGTAAGGAAGGTTGAAAAACCGACCGCCACTGAACAAGACACACAAGTTGAAAGGTCAAGACTGGGCCAAGAAATATCTCAAGACAGATTTCTCAGGTTGAAGATGGAATCCAAAATCAGCTCTGAAACCTACTGCAAGTTTTTAAAAGACACTTTCTTCAAGCAGAGGTGCAGGAAAAAGCTTGCATATTTCAAAAAGACCATGATTTTTAAGCAGAACAACACTCCATTACATGCATCCAAGTACTCTACTGTGTGGGTCGCCAGTAAAGGCCTTAAGGATGAAAGAATGATTTTTTTTTCTTTTTCCAATAATCAGAATTTAAGTTTCTTGTAAGCTGATATCCACGTATCTAATAGCAACCATGACGGAAAAAAATTAATCTGGCTTGAATGCTTTGCCTTCAGTCTTTAATAGTTATTCAGCTGACATGCTGTATTTGCCAAATTTAACATAAAACCAATTTAATTGGCACATTTTATATTTCAACAAACCTCTCTCCCCATCACCAGATAAATAGGAAATGACAGTGGCAGGGACAATATCTTGCTCAAGGGTACCTCAGGGCAACCTACTGGTAAGGGGTTTGAACCCACAATCTTCTGATTCTGTGGCCATCTCACTAACCACTAGGCCACAGCTGCCCATAGAAACTTGTTTTGGACTGCTTGTTTAATAATGATATTGGTTTAACCTCAGCAAACATTCACAATTACACATTGATGGAGCCTAGAAGTATTATCATGTCACAGATAAACATGTTCTCTAGCTCAGATACACCATGTTCTAACAAAACCTGCTGCAAATGTTGTATCTATCTGTAAGCTATCATGAGATGTAAGTACATCTATCTGGCTGCATTCTAGTTCCTTAAGCGTAGTTCTATTGCATGTAGTACATAAACAAAGAAAAGATAATGCAGATATTGATCTGCATTCTTTATCATGCTTGCCATGTCGCTTGGTTGAGGACATTGATCCCAAGGCAGAGGGCAGGCGTGAGTTGGCGACATAATGCCCATGACAGGATTTTCCTGTTATGACAGGCATGAATGGCTTGAAGATGATCAGAAGAGATAAAATGAAAAACACGAGGATCAAAGTCACAAATCTAATGCCGCAGACTTCTGCAAGAGGCTGTGCACACCAATGACAGATGGAAGATTGTATCAAATGATCCAAAACCTCACAGAAAGTTTTCCAGTTACAGTGTATGAAACAGTAGGGATTACCACTATGCTGTACATTAGCATTCAAAAGGCCACCAAACCTATTTGCAAGGGTCTTACATATGCTGTATGTAGGTTGCTGTAAAAATAGCTCAAGTGACAGTGTTGCAAGGCTGGATGTGGGACACACCCTGGGGGAGTGGCTATTATTCTCTGCTTCGGGCCTGACCGCTGCCTCATTTGACCTTCAACCCCTGACATAACATGTTCCCAAACGCGCATAACACATTACTTCAAACGCTTTCCCATTGCTTAAAGATGTGAAGGCAGGCCTAGATATTTCCAACAGTCAATCACAGCCTTTGCATGGACAGAGAAGCACAAAAAGGTTAAGAAATACTATATAAGAATTACAATGAGTGATTGCAGTGGAGAAGCCTGTTATTGCTTTTGCCATTTCCACTGCCTTCTATTCATAAAATATGTTTCTTTTTTTAAATATAGGCCTGCTACAAAGAATTATTTATAAATAAAAAAATTTTTATTTTCTCTTATATTTATGTTGGCACACCCATGTAGCTCATACTGCAACATCATGATCATATAAATGTATTTTATTCTTTACACCATAACATTTTATTGTTCTTTTAATCCAGTCAAATGAGTATTGTCTGTGTGTTTGGATAGGAGTGTTATGGAAAAGTCATGTTTCAGAATTCTGGCCATACTGCCAGTAACACCAGTATGTTAAAGATGGAAAAAAACATTCCCTAACTTATATAGAAGTGGTATTACATAAATTTTTATTTGCGTATGATTCAAGTTTTTTTTTTTACACAAAGCTTTGTAAACAACTATCTCCATTCTCTATCCTTGTGAGTGACAGGTTGCATCAAAAATAAACTGAATGCTCAAACTGCAGTTGGACTTTAAATCTGCTCCAAATGCTTTGAGGATTAATGTCCTTCTGCTGGACCTCTTGTTTGTTCATATATCTGACAACTGTTGATTGCTCTGGCTTGGAGCAGCCTGTTCTGTAAGCAGTGGGTGAGGAGTTCTGTTGGCTAAAATTGGGTATCCCAAAATGGGCAAGGTGCAAAGATTTAGGCCTTTTACATTTTAATTCACAAAATGGCCTAATTAGCATTTTCTGTCTCAAATAACTAATGATACCATACACACAACAATTTCACCTGGTGGTTCTTGCATTGCAAAATAATACAAGACCAACAAGTCACAGTTTGTTAAGAAATTAAAATGATTAAAGCACTAGTTTAGCAGAGCTCTAGGCAAACTGGGACAAATCCAATTATTTTTATTTTAGTGCCAATGTTGGCAAATGTAGGAAAGAAGGAGCTACAAAAGAAACAATGGTTTCAACTACAGTAGCCTGTTCAGGATTCCCACTAAACCTGCCAAAAAGTTAAACCAAAACTACAAAATTGAGGCATTAAACAGGTCATCCCAGTTCACACTGAGGACTTGGAGAATTTGCTTCCAGGATTAATTCAGGTGAAGCTCTGACAAGAAGTTCAAAGGTGAAGCATTCTCTTTCCACTACACGTTCATTGACCTCCCTGGATAAATAATTCCTGCTATAAATGCCCAACAGCCCAATCTTTGATGAAAGCTACCTGCAGCACAAATTTTTAAACAGATTTTCCTCAGACCCTGTGGTGCCTAAAGGTGATGGGTGTGGGTGTTTGTTGGGAAGGAAACACGAGTGCCATCTGTCAGGATTGGACAGGACCCAGACGGGAACAACGGGCACACGGGAAATCCGCCCAGGCACATGTTACCACTTATTTGGACAGTGCATTCATTTTGCATGCTTGCGCTTCTCATTAACTGATATTCTGCAGAACATTTAACACCACCACTTTAGGGGTGAAATGGCTTTGATACAATATCAAAACAATAACAACGTTTAAAATGCCCTGCATCTTTTCATATGGTCTCTCATTTAGTGTCTAATGCAAAAATAGATAAATAGATAAAACAAAAAAAAAAAAAAAAAAAAAGAACAATGACCAAAACTAAGCGGTGCTCTATCTGTAAAGTTCCACAGAAGTGGCATGGGCTTATGCTACACATGGATGAATGCTCTAATAACGAGGCCTTACTTTCTGCAATCACTGATAAATTCTAATGATTTGATGGCTGCTGTTTTTTTTGGGTTTATAGCCAAACAAATCTGTATGGAATAAAACTTAAACTCTGTCCAATTTTCATAAATAAAAAAAAAAAAATTTGAAAAAAAAAAAAACAAAAAAAAATGAAATCTGCACTTTAGTCTAAAACTATCATTTCACCCCCACTTACTTTTAACCTACACTTTATTTTAAGACTCATTCTGGGTTTCATAATCTTGCTGTCACCCCCAAAATGTAGGCTTCATTATACTGAGACTGCTTTAACCCCGGTGTTAACCCTAAATCTAATCATAAAGGTTACACTCAGTCGAACTTTAATCCAACTCTGGTCCTAATCCTAATTCTGCTGAGAATCTAACAAGCTTCACCAGATAATCTGCTAATCCGAGCACCTATACACCGACATCCGCAGAGGGCCAGTTAAACCTGGTCTTAAAATTAGATTAAATTGTTAGGCCAAGTGTTAGCGGTAAAAATGTAACTCAGTTTGTGTTTAGGTTCAATCTGGCTGTGGGAAACTGGCTACAAGTCCTTGTATAGAGGTCTGAGCAGGGAGAAACTGAAACTTTGCGATCGGTCTGCGACAGTGCCGTCACTTTCACTCTCGCCAATCTCCTCTCTTCTCTTTCACTGGTCATTTCACACACGGACTACATCTGTCCGAGTACACCCCCCACCACACCACACCACAACAGCTGCTCACCGGCAACTCCACGCAGACATCGGAGCCGTCGAGCAGCTGTACCCTGCAGGTGATGGCCGCCTTGCTGTTGCCAGCGGCGGGGATGTGCACCACGGTCCCTCCGGCCACGACAGCGGCGACAGAGGAGGAGGAGGAGGAGTGGACCACCTGCTGCTGCGGCGGTGTCCCGCTACTGCCGGTCAGCTCTACGGAGTGTCGATAGCGCCTCCGAGAACGGAGGCTAAACGTCCTGCGCAAGAAGCCCATCATCCTCTCTCCCTCTTTCCCACCGACAGCCACAAGCAGCAGCCGCCGCAGCCGCGGTCACGGGCACCGAGCGGAGATCTGGTTGCGCGACCAGCGAGGACGCCGACCCCCCACGGCCAGTCAGTCGGTCGTTTCGTTTCGTGATCAGGAAGGAAAAAAACAACAAACAGCACACCTGACTGGAGCCCCTACCCGCTTCAGGAAGCTGTTTCTTTCCTTGTTCCCCTCTACCCCGCACTATACCCTAATCTTTGGTCCACTAAAGAGGATTAAAACCCGCAAACGGACTCCTCGGCTGACGGAGCTGGAGTTTTCCGCGCGGTTAGGCGGTGACCGAGCACCCCTCCTCCTCTGCTCGCTGCTCCGGACGTCTCCCTTCCTCCTGACCGAAACTGATGCACCTTTCAGGTAAAGTAATCTAGAGAAACTGGCCAGGCGGGCTGCTTCGCGCATGCGCCAAATCACAGCAGCGCTCAAACTTTTTTTTGTAATCTTGCTCTCTTTGGTTAGTGCGCGGGGCAGCGCCACCTGCTGGACAGCCGAAAGTCACGATCCCTTTTACACGATGCAATTCAACCTCTGCACTTTATCAAGGGCGTTTGCAAAAACACAGCATATAAATTTACAGAATTTATAGCCTTGGAGTCACATCATTCACAGATGAGGCAAAGCCGTGCATATGGACAGAATCGTTACTTTATTAGCAGAGGTGATGGTTGATTGGTTTTAGTAGTATGCCACTTTATACATAGGGCTACTGTGTATGTGTTAGCTATGAGTTACACACAAAAAGTGACAAAGTGCTTTATGTCTCCTCCCATGTTCGCAGCTGGTGAAAGTGAAGGCGCTGCTGGACTTGGTTCCAGTGACATCCTCAAAGCTCTCTGGATCTGCTGCAGTCGTGGGATAGTTTAGAGCAGCAGCATGAAAAAGCATTGCAGTGTCTCTGTGCAGTGCATCTTCTAGGCCGCTGTATATTCATCTCTGACCGGATCAAATGTTAGTAAAAGTGTCTGACACAGTGAGGAAATATTGTCTGGAAAAACAGACACTGGAGGTTTATTGATTCATTATTAAGGCCTGCCTGTTGCATTTAGGCACCTTATGGAAACAATCAGACTTGTATAAGAACAGTCCACACCCTCCAAATAGGGAGAAAGAATGCTAGCTCAGCTCAGTGCCGCCACATATCCAGGTGATACAGACCTGGAAATCAAAGCTAGGGCACTACAGTTAAAAGGAGAAGAATGTCTACTCATTTTATTAACCTTTTCCTTTCTCCCCTGTATTTAACAAATATATTAATTTCTATAAGTATTTTTCCTTCTTCATCTTCCAAATGTATTTCTAATCCTATCATTGCTGAGGAAAATTTGTCTAAATCTCTTTTTCAGTGTATTTTCTATCATCCCTACCACTGCTTTTGTTTTTCTTTCTCCATTTCGGAATTCATATCCATTGCTCCTGTCCTCTTCTTGTCAGCTGCTCGTTGTTTGGCTGGGTTTGAATCTCTCTCGGTACACACGCAGGATGGCTTCGCACACAAAGCTGAATTGGCACTAAAGAATAAACACACACACACACACACACACACACACACACACACAGGAAAAGCAACAATGAAAGATGCTCTGCAGTGCTACAAGCAGGCAGAATGTGTAAACCTTACACGTTGGTGTGTTGGGAAGGAGAGGACTGTTTTTGTGTACCGAAGTTTGGACCATCATGGCTCTTTGCTCCCTCAGTGAAGTGACAATCTCAAGAGGATACACTGGCTTTGCATTCTCCATCAGGATCAGGGCCGTCTCCATGGTGATCAGTACACCTGTCCGCCCAATCCCAGCACTGCAGGAAACATTTGTTCACAGTTATTTAAGTGTTTAACCCCAGTGTGCATATGTGTAATGTGCTAGGTGTATGTATATGTGTACCTGCAGTGCACCATAATTGGCTCTGTGTCTATTCGTTTGGTTTTCACTGCCTGGATGAAGTCCAGGAAGTCTGAAGACTCGTCTGGTACCCCGTGGTCAGGCCAGGCAACATACTGTAGATGGGTGATAGAGCGCTGCTGCCCAAGCTGAAAGAAAGAAAGAGAAAGAGAGAGAGACTAAAGTGTTGTTTGTGTGAATGTTTGCTTGCTGAAAGAGAAAAAACACAAGTCTGGGCATGTTCATTTTGCCTTGGTAGAATGCATATTGATACTGAAGCGGAAAACATGAAAACAGGTGCACACATGCACACAATCACATGACATTCATGGTTGTTTAGCACATTCACTGATAAAGGAGCGGTAGTAATGAGCATTACATTTACTCAGTAACAGCTACTGAGGAAAATCTGGATATTCCCTTGTTATGATTAGGTTTTTTTCCTTCTAGAACAATTGAAAATACTTAAAAAGACTGCACTCATAAAATTAAGACATCAGTTGCATCTCAGATTTTTACAGAAGACTGATTTTCTTAACAAAGAAGGATCAAGACTGGTTCAGAGTGGTTTTCAGGTGCACTACATGTTGATTGATTAAGAGTGACACTGCAGTTCTATAACACAAGATGAGGAAATACCGAATTTACATATTGTGGTTTATGGAACAAAACTTAGCATCTCATTTCTGCCTAAATTTGGAAATGTTTTCTTACTTCCATTTTGTTGCTTTTTGAAAATGTTGTAATGGCAGCAAAAATATGCTTCTTAGATTTCCATAACTCATACCGAAGCAGTGTTATTAGAATATTTAATTTGGATGGATAATGATTTCTTTCTACCTTTGGCCAAATACATAAATAAGAACTATACAATAGTGTTAAAAAAATGGAAGATTTTTCTATTCAAGCAATAACATGCCCAAACAATACAGACATGAAAATCAGAAGATAAATTATGATTGATGAAACGTTTAAGCGGAGTTTAGGAGTTTGGGGGGAGGGGTTTTTGGGGGTTTGTGTGTTGCAGTGTACACTTGATAAATAGATTTTTTACTACCATTTGGACAACATAAGATTTTTTGCTAATACAATTTTTTTTTTTTTTTTTAGATTTTCCTTTGAGGTGCTAAGATTTTGTTTGTACAATGTATATAAACAGGCCTTAAGTTGTACCTGAAATATACATTTGGGTTTTGTAATTCTGTTGTTGAGATAAAAAGCTGACCTCCTTTTAAGTGTTATAAAAATAAAATAACTATGTGCACAGAATGTTTCACCTGTCTACACAGCAAGACTACAGAATGAGAGCAGCCTGCAGAGATAGATGTTAGGTCTAATGATAAACTGCAAAAATGTGCCAAAGGCTGCAGGTACAGTGAAAAACTGCAGAAAACTGTGCAGTGTTAGCCTTGCTTCAGTGTGAGGTCTTGAATAAATGCTGCATCAAGGTCAGAGAAGGAAGGCTAATTCATCTACTGTGACAAATCCATTTAAAGAGGAGTACATTGTGAATAGCCTTGTTCCCTGGTGTACAAATCCACTTCTCCTTTGTTTTCTCTGGTCTCCACAAGCATGCATGTAGGCACACATACATGCACTAAAACACACTGTGTATGGCCAGTGAATGTGTGATATAACCTCCGTCTGCTGTCCGTGCTGAGATTAACTCCCACCAACCGAGACAACAGATGGGTCTCTGTTCTCAAGCATTGTGTGTGCATGTGTGTGTTTGTGTGTGTGGTCCTGTGGTGTTGGCTGTAAAATTATGTGACCCATGTGGCCACACATGCACATAAAATGTTAATGTAAATGTATAGGAATAGATGTATTATCATACATACTGAATCTACAATACTGGGTTTAATATTTTAAAAAGGCTTACTTCATGGGAATTCAAGCTTTACCTTTTTTTTTTATTAAATAAGAGCGCCAAACAATCTGAAAATACTATTAAAAGTTTCAAAACAACCCTTATATAGCACATACAGTCTGTTTTTGGTGTGAGGAAATACCAACAAAATGTACATGTATCTGTCTTTCTTGTCCACAGCAGTTTAGTCTTGCCCATTGAAAATAAAGCTATAAGCAGTGTGTCAGCCTGTACTGTTTTTTTTTTTTACTGAGGCACAATAAAAAAAAAAGAATGATAATATATGCATTACAAAGTTTTAAAAGGCACAGTAACTAACTGCTTAAATTGCAATGGGTAAGACAGGTTGGAAACGCTTATGTAAAGAATGAATTACTTTTTGGAACCTAAAGCCACACAAACATCAAAAGAGATCCAGCTTCTCACCTAATGCGCTTGTATAAACTGTGAAATAATTCCAGCCACCATTTCAAGCTCTCTGAAAGTGCTTAGAGGATGAAACAAATAACAACTAACTCAAATACAAAATGGACCTCATTATTATTTTTTTTTGCTATAAATGCAACTTGATATCAGTAGGCCAAGGCTACATGTGAATAATTAATGCTTCATTACAAAGTAATTCAAATTAAGACTAAGAGTATATTGGAGAATTTTTTTTATTTTTTTTTTTTAGAGATGTGCATTTAAATAAAATGTTACGCTTTAGGTGTTTTTTCCATGCCCTGCTCAACAAGAAAGCCATTTATTTCTAACTTTTAAAGAATAATAAAACCCATAAATATCACCATAGGCTAGTGTTTGTGTGTGTGATTAAGAGAGATATACCTGAGTGTGTGTAAGTGTTAGCTCTCTGTTGACGTACGCCAGGTTACACTCCTCTGAATGACAGCACACTTCAAGATACCCATAGTCCTTCACTCCAGGGGGATGAGGCCAGTATTGATGGCATTTAGTCTAAATTGGTGCAGAGATTATTAAGCAAAGCACACACACACACACACACACACACACACACACACACACACACACACACACACACACAAAAAACCTTAGGGAAGAATTCAGACCACATGGTTACTAAGCAACAGTCAAGCTGAGCTCAAGTATACACAGCGATCACAATAAGCTGTATATGTACATGTTGGGTATCTGAGAAAGTGGCGTCTGAGTGTGTATGTATGTATATATGCGTTTATAATGTACATGGTTCTAAAGTGACCAAAAAAAACAGTTCACTTCATGTTCACCAAGTATATTTGTTCTGCCATTTTGATCATTTCCTGTGATAGGTCAGGTGTGTGT